>JAUMHR010000029.1:2492922-2511699 GCA_032361145.1 Enteromius fasciolatus
AAGAAGATACTTGGAAGAATTTTGGTAACCAAATGGTTTCGGTTTCCATTGACTTCTACTGCAGGGTCAAAAATTTCAAAATCAACAGAGACCGAAAAGTTTTAGTTATCAACTATTTAAAAAGACAGATTGAAATTAACATTTTGAAAGATTTTGTCAACCAGCCAATTTCAGTTCCTATTCACTTCCATCGTATGAAAATGTTTTTAAATTCAAGTCAATGAAGACGGAAACGGTTTAGTTATCAATATTATTCTTCCAAAAAGAAAAAAATATCACTGAATAAACTAATTATAGAGACCGGAAGAGTTTTGTTACCAACATTTTTCAAAATGTCTTCCGTAACAAGATTTAAAACGTCTTCTTTAAGAATGTTTTGAAGAACTGGTCTCCAAACAGTTTCCTGTGCCATTGACATACACTGTATGGCCAAAAATAAATAAACTGAAGTCGGTGGGAACCAGAATGGTTTATTTACTAACATTCTTCAACAACAAGATCTTAAAACATCTTTAAGAATATTTTGAAGAATGCTGGTAACCAAACAATTTTGGTTCTCACTGACTTCCAGTGAATGGGCAAAAATTACAATTAAAATCAATGGGAACCAAAAGAGTTTATTTATTAAAATTATTCTTTATCCAGATAAATGAAAGCATCACCTTTAGGAATATTTTGAAGAACGCTGTTACCAAAATTGGGAGAAATTCAGTGGAAACCAAAACCATGTTCTTCAAAATATCTTCAAACCAAAATATGTTAGGCTTCCAATGTTCTTCTTTAACAAAATAGATCTTCAAGAATATTTTGAGGAATGTTAGTAACCAAAGAGTTCCCATTAGCTCTTATTGTATGGAAAGAAAAAATAAAAATACAATGCAAGTCAATGGTAATTAAAACTCCAGCTAGAAAGTCACCGTTTTGGAGCGAAGCATGTACAGTAAATGACAGGAGTTTCATTTCTGAATGGACTATCCCTGTAAAAGACAAACAGAAAATGCAAAACATAATAGACAAAATGAAACAACGCATGTCAGCACTATAAAACGCACAGGCCATGAGCCCATTTAGTTCATGTATCCCTCATTCAGTAGTCCCTGGAAGTCCTATTACTATCCCCTCATCTCATAAGCACAGAAAAACCCTGGATGTGGCTGACATCACACGTTTTTGAAGATGATTGGACATAGTAAGCAACACATACTTAACAAAATGTGTTTGAGGAGGAGGGCTCTATTCCCACACCTGAAAAAAATCTCCAGTATGATGAGCACCGGGCCAATAGGATCCTCATTTGTAATGTCACGTGACTAGAGACACCCTGTTCAGATTCATGCAGAAGGAAAGCATGTGGGTCTCTGGGGAGGGACAGAATGATACAAATCTTCAGGAGGTATCTTAGACTGGCATATTTACATGTGTACAATATGTCCTGACGGGTCGCATGCGAGACGTGTGCACGATAAATCAATTCATGAACAAAAACAACAAATAAATAAGTTGTGAATCACGGTGAGCAGACATCTGTCAAGTTTAGCACTAGTTAGGTATATAACCGCATGTTTCCGGCTCTGGTATGACATCACTTCCTCTCTACAGATAGATTGAGACTCCAAAACGTGTTGTTGGATGCACATGCTGGTCTGAGGAGGTTAAAGTCGCTGCTGGTTTGGGCCTCGAGCCTCATGGTCTCAGGTCGTTCACTCAACAGGGACGATGAAACTATATTTCCTGTATACTAGAGACGTAGAAGAAAAGGTACGGCTACCTTTTTAATCTGCGGGAGGTAAGATTTCACAGCAAACACAAAACGTAGTGTAGACTTCCTGCAAAAGTCATGACACCGTTATTGTGCATTATGGATGTGTGCTTTTTTTTTCTGTTGAATGTGTGGTTTACATACAATGTGCCCCTTTCAAAAAAAAAAAAAAGATTAAACCTAATCAGTAACCATCATTACAATATTAATAAAAATAAAATCAACAATTGATAATAATACAATACATACACAGAATAATGAAAACGTTCATTGCCAAACCCATCATTATGAGTTTCCTTGCATTTACAATAAAATGGAGAAAAAAGGTGCAGATATTTTCCACTGTAAAAACGACTGCATCCATTCAAGATTTAAAAAAAAAAAACAATCAAAAAAGTGGAGTGAGTTCATAAAGATCTTAAAGTGAGCAGCCCGGTGTAGCGTGTGTCTGCTCGAAACACACACCTGCCTTCCTGTGTGTGTTCAGCCCTGTTAGTGTCCTGAACCAGAGAGGAAGTCCGGGAGGCAGGGAGATTCAGTCAACAAGCTCTTCCTGTGGCTCTGGGACTGTTTCCTGTTGCCGGTGGCCATTTTGCACAAGCTGGGATGGGCCACTTTCATGTGAGTCCTCTGCTCGTGGGGCATCCCAGAAGGCTGTGCAGAAAAAGCCAGAGTTCCGTGGGCGGAGGGTGCCGGGGGTTGATCGACGTGAAGAGGGCACAGGGTTTAAAAAATAGGAATGGGGCGGTCGGAAGGGGGTTTGAAAACGAAACGGAAAAGAAAACCCCAAATAAAACAAAACAAGAAGAAATCACACACTCATCGTCATGTTGGGTGAATACTGGAAAGAGACAAAGGGGAGGGGAGGGAATATATAGCGGAGGTGAGATCATGAGAACTTTATGCACAGAGCAAATACAAGATGGTTATGTCATCACCGTCCCAAAATGCAGCAAGAAAATGCATGATTTTGTCGACAAAGCGGTAACCAAAGGACAGAGAACTTGGAAAGTGTCTGTCCAGGAAACTGCTGGTCTTTTATAACAGAAGCTATTTCCAGCACTCACTCTTGGACTGAATCAATAGCACTTACAAATCAAATCATACACTTATGATTTTCTTTCTTTCTTTTTTTTTTATTGATCGGATAAGTCACTTTTGTAATTAACGTCCGTAAGTAACATGGTCAGTGGGTGTGGCCTTCTGAGTGCCTGCTGGGCGGAGCTACACTACTGGTCAAAAGTTTGGGGTCGGTAAGATTTTAAATGTTTTTGAAAGATGTTTCTTGTAAAAGTCTGCTTATTTGCTCATAAAAACAAGACCTATCTGAATATTTTGAAATATTGTAATAAAATAACCTTAATAATGTTCTATATTTTTAATCAGAAATCATTCTTAATATTCTGACTTGATGGACAAAAAAAAAAATCTTATTATAAAAAGATGTCAATGATTAATTGATGTTCAATTAAATTCATCAATGTTAATTAATTAAATAAAAACTTAAATTTGGGTGAGGAAGCTGGGGTTTAGAATAGTATTTGTACATCCTGTCATGTCAGGGACTGTATGCCACTGCTAAAGACACATTTTGCAGTATTAACGATTAATCGATTAATTGATAGTTAATTTATACGATGATCGACCATGGAAATAAAAAATAAACATGGATATCTCTAATTATGAATTTAAACAACTGCTGTGATGCTTAATGTCACTTTACAGAATAAAACATTAGGTTTTTTTTTTTTTTCAATCTTGACAGACTCCAAACTTTTGGATGGTAGTGTATATGATTGGCAGGTGAGGGAAGTGGCAGGTCTCTGGGTTTGGGGCAGAATCTACTCACACTTTCACTTTGGAATGGGTTGAGGAAATTTCCTCCCATTTCTCCATCATCCCGCGGTGTGCCCGGTGGGTTGTTCATCCCTGCCATGTTGTTGGGGGAGTTCTGTTTGACAAAAACAGTTCAGGTTGGGATATGAAAACAGCAAAGAAAAAAAAAAAAACAGATTCACAAACTAAAATAAAAAACAACTTTCTTTACCTTTGGCAACCCATCCATGTCACCAGAGCCTGAAATACATAAATACAGTATATATTAATATTATTAAATAAACAACATTTGAGATTTTTTAGGATATTTTTAGGAAACAACAGTCTTAAAGCTTACCTAATGATCCGTTCATATGATGGGGCTCCATGCCACCCATGCCGCCCATTGGGCCATCTGGACCGGGACCCATGGGGAACTAAGAAACACAGAGAAACAATCACATTCAACCAGCCATCCCACTTTCAGTGCCCTGAGTAATCATAAGACATCTTCTAAGATATAAACATTCATTTGATTTGAAGATGAGCATGTCCCCTTTGATTCCACTAAACGCATGTCTGCATTTTTATGAAAACAATGGCCATAATGTGATATTTAGGATTATTAGAAATAAAGCGCAATGTACAGTCAGGCGCTTATAATTACAAATAAATCCAAACGAGGTCATAAATCACGCTGAAGGGGTTTATTTTGCGATAATGACCGAATGACGGTACATTATCAAGCTTATTACATGACTACTTAAGCAAATAAATAAATAATTAGGCATTAAATATTGATCTGAGTTTAAATTGTACTATTATGTAAGAAGAAAGAGACCATTGAGTGATCTGAGCAATAGCACAAGAGAAACTAGCACAGCTGGAGTAGGAAGACAATCAAACAACACTCAATCCTACAGTTAAGCAATCATGGTACACAAATATTTGTCTGCTAACTGACCAATAAGAATCAAGTATTCCAAAGAGCTAATCGAATGTAGAATGTTTGGGAATCAAAACGTGTTGCTGATTTGGGAATGCATCACAAATATTAAAAAAACAAATCATTTCTTGAGCAGAAAATTAAAAATAATAATAATTACCAACCCAAACGTCTGAATGGTAGTGTATCTACTCTAGTAAATCCATTTCTGAATGCTAGTAATACATACATTGGGTCTGTTTCCTCCTGGTCCAATAGGGTTCATCATCGTGTAGATATTTTCACTGGAGTTTGTGGAGTCTAGAATAGAAGAGAGCAGAAAGTTCAAGCACAACTTCACCAAAACAAGAGACCTAGAGTCGCTTATATGGATGACCAATGCTTTAGCAGCACACTAGATCAATACAGAACATGGCTGGATGAGATTAATCACCATAATAAATGTGTTTCTCAATGATTTATGGCTTGCGTGCGTGACAGCAAGAGAGAGGGAGACACCCCTCACACCCATAATCTCTGCTTCAACATCACAAACACAAGCGCGCCGAGTGCAATTACACTAACAAAGAGGGAGGGGTGGCGCTGATCACATGTTTTGTTTTCCTGCCAGAGGAAAGGCAGGTAACCTTGCAGTGATATTGGCTGCTGGGTTGGGAAGGAGGGAGGAAGGTGTTAAACAGGGTGTTTGTGAAGTGCTGAGCATCTTTCTTTTCTGGAGAGACACAGACTGTTTCCGGCTGTGCCGATTATAGAGGCGAGGTGAGAGCGAGTGCGTGAATGATACGCAAAAGGGAGAGTGACAGAAGAGATCTACTTTACCTCCTGGGCTTGGCATTATGGGAGTTCCTGGTGGACCACCTCCTCCTGGAGGACCCTGAGGGAGGAAATACACACACAAACCCGTGCTTAGCTTCTTAAGAGTGTAACAGTTCCTGCCGTACTGTCAGAGAACTACCAGAGGAGCAGTTTTTAAACAAAGACACACTAGGCACGGGGGAGCTATTAAGCTGCTTTGACTAATGTGCAGATATTTTACTTTTAGGGAGGCAATGCTAGGGGCAAAACCAAGCAGGATATTAATTGCTCAAGTAAAATCAATACATTTAGAAACTTTAATATCTGCTTAGTTATGTTTTTAGTTTCTAAAAGGACAGACTAAATGTTGCAGTTTTCCTTCGAGCTAAAGACGGGGAGGCAAAAAGCTACAAAAATCTCTGCATTCGCAAACTATTTTAAGACACTTTTGAGGAGGTTTTTGATAGGGACGTTGATACTGAAAGTCAAGATCACCCTCGAGAACATCTTGGGATATTACCGTAACCTCGGATCCATTATCAAAACTACATTACCGTGTTAAACTACTGCCAATATTCTGGAAAGGCTTCATTTCCTATCAGAGTAGCTTTAAACAATGCTGAAATAGCTATTTGCATGTCACATCATCCAAAAATAAAAGTAGTTTCAGGGCATGTTGATGAAATATTACAAAGATAATTGATTCTGTTTTTCATGCGTTAATTAATATGTATTGTAGAAAGTAAACTAAAGTTTGGTACTCACCACGTAGTTGCCCGGAGACGAGGAGGAGTATGCTATCTGTCAACCCAAACAAAAGAATATGAATACATTTACTTGGATGACAATTAAACTACACTATTTAATAATAATACTTATAATAATGCCATGAATTATGAATATGATAATCTGTCATATACAATCTAAAGCCATTGCTGTATCATGGTGCAACTATATTAAGTTTGTGTAGTCAGTGTAGCGATAATGCATGTCACGTTTTTGTCTGCAACCACAGACAACAGCGCATGTATGCATGTACCGAGTTAGCATTCGGGTTTGGCCACGGGCCACGTCCTCCAGGACCCCTGTAAGGTGAAGGGAGAGCCAGAAAAGATAGAAATACAGAGCAGAGACAGAAGGAAGTTAACAAACATGATGAAACTAAATTAATTAATTTAGCAAAGATAGTTCACTCATTTTAAAGGACTCACATGTTCATTCCGGGCATGCCTGGACCACCGAGAGAGTTGGGAGGAGGCCTCATACCACCATAGTTCTACAACGGACAAAGAAAACAAAAACACAAACATTTCAACAATCGTTTTTCATCGAACCAATAAAATCTGGAATCCAGTATTAACCATTATTACTGTGTTTATAAATAAAAAACGTCATTAGATATAATTACTATTATATCTTTATATATTATTATATATTTATTGCATTTATAAGAATTATATTATTTATTAATATATTGATTATACTAAATACAATGTAAAAGGAAATAGTTTTTAAAATTAAAACAAAACTATTATTTTTTAAATAATTATAATGGTATATGTAATAATTATATACAAATGTGTGTATATATATATATATATATAATTAACTATTATATGCATATAGATTTAATAAATTATATTAATATGTATTAATATATAAATGTATTTATTTATAATTATAAGAAGAATAAATACATTTATTAAAATAAATGAAATAATAAATAATTGCACATTATCTTAGCATTATTTTGTGCTATTAATGTTCACCCAAACATTTAAATTCTGCCATCATTTACCCTTGTCGTTCCAAACCTGTATGAGTTGCTTTTTCATGTTGAACATAAAATAAGATATTTTGAAGAATGCTAGTAATCAAACAGTTGACGGTCCCTATTGACTTTCATGGTATTTATTTTCCTAGTATTGAAATCAATGGGGACCAACAACTGTTTGGTTCTTTAAAATTCTTCAAAATATCTTGTGTTAGACATATGAAAGAAAGGAAACGACATGAGGGTGAGTAAATTACAAAATTTTACTTCTTGGCTGAACTATTCCTTAAAGTTCACAATTTGGGGAAAAATTGCTGTGGGGGCTGAAAATGCAGCAAGAACACGATGCAGGAATCTCTGCCCTTCATTCACTGTTGTCCGCAGCGGTGGGGATTCAACCAAACAGGTTGGGATACGATTGACACTATGCTAACGAAGTTCTGCTCAGGCAGACGGCAGCCCACCTGTCTGGCTGCCCGTGGGTGGAGGGCAAAGTGTGACAGAGGCTTTCAGGCCTGAGGCTGCTTCATTCTAACCCGAGCTTTTGTTCTGCGCTCTACCCAATTTGTCGAACAGATGCTGCACCAGCTGCCGATTTGTGCGGTACCTCGCTTGCCAAGAACAAGAAGGACAGAGAGAAAGAGATGGGGAAGAGGGGAGAACTCTGCTTTCAGCACAGGTGAATAAAGAAGAGTAACAGGGTTTCAGTCCTGTGGCGTTTGACTTGGGGTGACTACCAGAGGATAAACGAGTAGAAAACGAGCAAGAATAGGTGTCTACCTGAGGACCCATGCCACCCATGCCCCTGGGAGGATTCATTCTCATCGGACCACCCATGTTAGGATGACCTGTAAACAAATGAGTTTATGAGAGTTATTACACAGCTGATACCACACCATTCATCAGTCTGTGTGAAAATAGCTCCGTTGTTATGAAGTGTAGGACCAAGATGTTACCTTGTGGTCTAGTTGGGTCCAAACTGTTTGGCAGGAGAGGTTGTGATCCTGGAACTCCTACAGGAGGCTGAGGAGGACATAAATGAAGGAATTCACAATGGAGTTGAGGAACAAATGGAAACAAATACCTCTTGTCATTTCTTTTCAGTGGAAGTCTATTGGTATAAAAATATTAATTCCATAACATTTTACACAATTGTCCATGAAATTCTTTACACTTCATATCAAGTACTTCCAGAGTACTTTGGTGACAACAGTGTCTTTATATTAGAACAGCAGTGACCATAAATATGATACACTATATGATATATACGCTGCCATAATTAATCAAATTAATGTTAATAGAATGTGAAAAAATCTATTTACACACATACAACACATGAATTCAAAATATAATCATTTTAAATGAGCATTTTGGGGTATCATAGGCATGTATGAACATCAGTTTTATTTTTTATTTCTATTTAACTATTTCAACATTTAAATTTCAGTTATTTGCCACATTATTCACCAACATTTCTCATTTTCAATTAATCTTTATATACATTTCAGTGTTATTTTTTAATTAACAACAACAACAAAAAAACATTGTTTTTGCAAATTAAATATTTTAGAAGTGTGCATTAAAAACAACAAAAATTGATTTATTAAAACTTAAATACCATGACAAATGTCCACATTTTAAATTCCTTGTATTTCATTTATTTAAAAAAAAAACCCTGATATTTCTAAGTATTTTATGTTTTTGGTGGCCTTTGGTGTGAAACAGTTCCCACAAAAATGATATTTTTGTCATCATTTACTCATTGTCATGTCGTTCTAAACCTGTATATGTTTTTTTTCTTATGTTGAACAAAAAAGAAAACATTTTAAAGAATTTAAATAACCAAAGAGTTTTTTGACTAACACTGACTTCCATATTAGGGAAAGAAATGATATAAAAGGCAACGGGGACCATGGACTGTTGTGATTACCAGCAATATCTTATTTTACGTTCAGCATAAAACTCATACAGGGTTTAAGTAAATGATGACAAAATGTACATTTTTGTGCGTATTGTCCCTTTAAGAGCGTGTAAAAATGAAACTATTTGTATGCAATTTCAACATGACGGTGAGACAACGTTCTCTCCACCTGATTTGGCATCCGAAGAGACGGCCGAGGTCCACCAGGGTACCGTGGAGACATAAAAGGCTAAAAGAGAGAAAGACAGAGAAAACATTAGCAACATGTTGCCCTATTTAAGAAGAAGCGAGAGCACTGTAAAGACCAGAATGAATGAGTGCAGCAGGCCAGGCTATAGCAGATGGAATGGACAGACAGATGCACGGAGAGCAGAAGCCAACGCAAGACGACATCAAATATGTACATTTGACATCTCTCCTTCTGTCCGTCAACACAGACTGCTCCTGCTCTGTCTCTTAAACGTGCACACACATACACTCTTGTGGTGTTTCGACGAACACTCAGGAGAGCATCAGGAAAGTCAGACCTCGAGCGGCTGCACTTAGACGCTTCTCAAGTGAAAGTCTGGTCAGGAAGGAAAGTGACCACAACAACCCAAACGAGGGCAGCATCGTGCCTGCGTCTTGACATACAAACCATTAGAGCCGTGTGGCTGCGTGTCTAGAGACGAAACCCGATGCCGCTTCTGTGGTCAAGGCCTGTGGGAAGCTCCCCGAGAGACTCTCGCCAACTTTTAGGGCTCTGTTGAAACATGTCTGCACTGAACGGATGAGGGATAGGCCGTATGGGTTTGTGTGTTTTTACAACTAATTAGAGTGTTATTACCACCGTAGGAAGATGTTGTACAACCAAAGCGCCCTAATATTCAGTGTGCGTGTTTTTTTTCCTGGGGAAGGGAAGCTGAAGTGTCTTTGAGAGTTGATATGTGTGTTGGTTTCGCTGTGTTTTGTGGGTATGCACATCGTTTTGGTTTCTGCGCAGTTAGTGTGCGACTGTATGCGTGTTTGTGAGGGCGCTGTGTGGCGGGAGGCTCTACAATATTAATGGGCTATTGATGGGGGGTGGGGTGAGGGCCAGGAGTGGAGGCCCATCTCCAAGAACAAGGAGGAGACTGAATTATTTATCCTGTTCGTAGGGAGTCGACTCTAGATGGAGGGGGTGGGTGGGGGGGGGGTCTACAGGATACTTCACACTCCCAGGATAGAGAAGCAGTGGGAGGAAGAACGAAAAAAGAAAGAGAAGACAAAGGAGGAATGGACTTTCGGGTGTACGCCCAAAAGAAAACGAGGATGTGAGGGATGGATCTTTTTTTTACAACTTTTTCAGATTTGGCTAAATACTGTATAGTTATATAAATATATATATATATTTACTCTAAAAATTACAGAAGAATTAAAATCTTCAATACCATTACCGACTTTTTTTTATACTGTGCTGCCTACTACTTTCCATACAATTCTAATGAATGGGGAATAAAGCATTCAAGCACCAAAAGGTGAAAGTAAATATGAGGAAAATGTATATTAATAATTAATAACGCCAGTTAAGACAACAATGTTACAAAAAAGTAATATCTTTCAAATAAATACTGTTCTTTTGAACAGTCTCAAGAATCAGACCTGCCAGTTTTGGGAACTAGATCAATTGTTTCTTTGAAAAGATCGAGTCAAGTCACCTTTTATTTTAAAACACTTTATACTGTACAGTAGAGATTGTTTCAAAGCATCTTCACAGAATTAAAAACTGAAAAAATCCAAATTCTTCTATAAAGCAGCTGCTGCAAGACAATAGTGTCAGATTCAAAGGGATTTATTCATGAATCAGGTATTGATATTTCTTTTATGAACACTAGTGCAGATATTAAGATGTTCAGTCAATAACAATTTAACTGCTGTATATCTTTCTTAATTAAATTAACTTCAAATATAGCACAAAAGTTAAACGACTCACTTTTGTCATAAATCTATGTTACTTGCTTGTTCTTTTTTAAAACTTCAGTCACATTCAAATTTCAATTGCATGGAAACATTAGCCAGCAAATTCTTCAACATTTCTACTTTTGTGATCCACAGATAGAAAGTCACACGGATTTAAAACATGAAACTGAAGTGAACGTTCCTTTCTGATTGAACTGTCCCTTTAAATATGGCATCAACCCTGACTAAAGTCCATACATAGGACTCTGCAACTAGTTCTAGGAATGTGTGTTTCTATGTCTGTATAAAGGAAGAGGACTTTAAAAATGCAGAGAATTATAATTAACCATGTAATTTACACCATTCATCTTGCCCAAGTGAGTTGCTGCCAGCGTCACCAACAGTTCTCATGTGTGCAAATGTGACGTGTGCGTACTGAGTGTGCGAGCAAGGACACGGTGTGTATGTATGTGTGTACGGGTTGCTGTGTGTCTTACCTGGCCATGTGGTCCCATCATGGGGTTGCTGGTATTATGTGGGGGAGGCTGTGCGTGTGGTGATGGCTGCGAGCCGGGAGGCCCCTTTAAGAGAGAAGAGGGAGATGAGAGATGCACAGACGGCCTTCCAGTGAGGCCTGCTGCTGCTGCTGAAGCCCTTGCACAAACACAAACGTCTAATACTCAAGACACAAACTCACTCGCTAGGTACTAAATACTGGTGAGGAAATCCGTGTAGAGTTCGATGAACGGTTTTATGAGAATCAAACAATTGATAGGATAGGAACAGAAAGTTCTCAACAAAATATGGCAAAATTCTAGAAAAGAAATCTGCAAATTCATACTTCAGCCTACAAAAAAGTTAGAAAACCAACCATATTAACTGAACAGCACCGAGGGACATCATAACAGAAAATTAAAAACAGAAAAAAAAAGAAAATGTACACAATAAAGAAAAAAGATGCACTCAATCAGGTCATCTTAGCAAACACATAGTAAGGATAGCAAGTTTTGCATGAGAAACGCCACACACATTTTCTTCAAAACAAGTCAAATCAGTTTAGAAACCATCACTGTTCATGTACAGTACGCTGCAGAAATATTTCCACGAATTGTGTCTTAAAACCATTAAACCCTTTATAAACCCATATAACTACTGCACCAAGCTTCCATTAGTGTTCATTAATGATCAACAGGCCATTGAGCTCAAGTACAAAATGGTTCTGTAAGGAACATGAGACCATACGACTAATAACTAACAAACAACAAAGGAGCTTTGCTTCTTTATCTCTCCCTCCCTGAACAACAAGCCTGAATGTGAAACATATGGCATTATCGGTCCTGTGCATCTATATTAGTGTCCCTACAGAAATGTTCATCCAATCACGGTCACAACGCAGTCCTGCCTCATTGGGGAAGGATCTCAAAACAGCGATATATAAAAATCACTTCCAACACCTTTGAGAAGATAATAACCTGCCACTTACTGGCATGGCTATCAACAGAGAGCACTTCAACCTCCATTCCTAGGCCCTAAAGGGGCAGTTAGTTTGACAGTATTCATACACTCTGAATGACGGCCGCAGGACAGCTGCAATAGCTCTTCTTGACCACTCGGGGGCAGTGTTAACAAAGCAAAGCTGTCGCAAATAGATGAGTTCACGCACCTCACAGAAGTGCAACAATATTTATTTGTGAACGTCTTTACGGTTTGACTATGCAGTTATCGGATGCATACATCTCAATATACATCTCTTTTTGAAGTGATGGGAGGGAGGTGGCAGAAGAGTAGTTTTTTCACCGCCCTGTCGAGTCTGTGTATGTGGTTGTGACCCGCACTTATTACTGCCTCTTGACCTTTGGCCAGAGCTCAGACCTCAGACAAGCCCTCCCGCTGGTTTCAGAGCGGCTGAGGAAACCATCCATCCAACACGACCGGAAATCTCCTCGCTGATGACCGGAGCCGCCACACAGACCACAGCTGCAGAACAACACATCTGCCCAGGGTGCAACACTGACCCACCCACGGCAACGAAAACAACACAACCGAAAGAGATACAGCACAGTCAGAGTCTGACAAGCGGCCTACAGCAGTTAGTAAAGATGCTCTGATACACAAACACAGCTCGCCACGTTTTTCAGTACAGTTTTGTTATTTATCTACTTAACTTCATATCCTTGCAAACCTATATGACTTGCTTTCTACTGCAGAATACAGAAGAAGATATTCTGAGAAACGTTCTCCAAACTTCTTCGGGCCCCATTGACTTCATGTTAAATATCTGTGAAGGTCATTAGAACACGAAGCTTTGGTTACCAACATTCTTCCAAAGATCTACTTATAGAAGTCAATAGGAAGAGAAACCGTTGGTTACAATCTCTTCTTATCTTTAAAATAACTTCTTAACGAAGTCAACGGGAACTAAAATTCTTCACAATATCTATTTATAGAAGTCAATGGGAACCAAAATTGTTTGGTTACCACCGTTCTTCAAAATATCTTCATATCAACATTATTCAAAATATCTGGGAGTCAAAAGGCATGGAAACTGATTAGCAATGTTCTTGATTCTTCTTTTATGTTCTCCAGAAGAAAAGTCAGTCTTACAGATTTGGAACAACACGAGGGTGAGTAAATGAAAGCATTTCCATTTTTGGGTGGACTACCCCCTCAAGCATTGCTAGGTTGATAGAATTGCATGGGACAGCATTCGTTTAGTGATACAAGCAGCCTGTTTCTAAACACATGCATGAATTATGTGTACCGATAAACACTTGCAGCTTAGGTAAGGGCTTTTCGAGCTGGTTCTGGGAGATTTTTGTTTCCGATTTAGCCATGATGACCCGTCTCTGACCTCCCAGTGAGAGAGGATCGCTGCGGGGTCTGGCATGAGAGCTGCTCCACTGACTGTCCCAGAAACCATGCGCCGATACAACAGGAATACATGAGGGTGTGTGTGTTCCCTGGCTGCCTGCCTTTTTCAGAGTGGGACTGAGGAAAGGATTAGAGGGGTCTAGGGATGCTCAAGGCCTCTTTAACTCACAGTAGCACTGAGGTCATGACTGTTCATTACACCTCATCACACACAGCAGTGGTAGCACTCACTCTGCTGCTCGCTGTCTGCCTTTCTCTGCTAAACAATCTTGGTCCTTCAGTAACACCCGTTCACTTCCACTCCACCTAGACAATAAAATCAGGGGTATTTGTGACCATATTGGCAAATATCTGCGTTTTTCTATTATCCTGACTGGTGTGACTAGATAGATATTGGAAGCAGGCAATAACATAACTTGTTCTTTACATTAAAAAACATCATTTATGGAAAATGTGTTCATCACAATCACATTACACCTTATAATAAAATGAAGAAAAGGCTTCTGAGATCTTCAAGAGATGAAAAAAACTGATAGCCTAACAATATAAAATGTCTTCGATTTAATGCATTCCTGCTGAATAACATTTTTAATTTCTCTGAAAACGCATATATCTTACCCACCCCAAAATCTTTAATAAATGTGTTCTTAAAATCAAAAAAGACATCAAATGTACATTGTACACCAATCAAAATCGATAGACTGTGTGATAGATTTATTTATTTTGCTTGTTTTAATTCGTATAAAATCCTAGACTGTTATTTAATCAACAGACACCATCGTACATATTGCAATCTCAGCTATTACGAAATGTATTAACAGTATGAGCTACAATTTCTATATTGTGCATCTCTCCTAAACAGATGAATGAACCAAAACCCACACAGTCCTGGTCTCTCAATGATGTGGTAGAAACTAATCTCAGGAGCAGCAATCGCACGCACACACACAAACGCACCAGAACACCTCACACCTCTTTTCTCTCTCCCTCAGCGCCGAGCTGATATAAATAGCACTCCTCTGCTTCTCCAAAAATCTCCTCCGCACCTCTCCCTCCTTCTTCTCAAACCTTTCCCCTATATTGCTCTCCTAACCCTTCCCTCCCCATACAGCGGAGAATCCAGACAGCGGTCGAAAGCGCCTCCTCCCTCGGCTCTGCCTTATCACTAACACTGCCAAATGCCAGACCTGTCCATCACTGAGCAAACGCTCCACCACCCCCGCTGCATCATGGGAAGGGAAGTGGATGTGTACAAGCATGTTTGATTACGAGGCTGTGTGTGTCCGTGCTTGTATGCAAGTGGTTGTGATGTTTCATGTAAACACACAGAAACGGCAATTAAAATGCTCTTAAAAGGCGATAAATAAGCTAAATCTCCACCTCATAACAAGTAGAGGAATGAAAAACTGAGTCTGAGCCCTTCATAATTTATATCACCATCACTAGTGCATATACTGAAGATTAGAGATATCAAGCGACTCAAATCGAGTGGCTTGAGAAGAATTTTTAATCTGCCGGACGATAAAACGAGTGAATAAATGAGAATGAAGGGAGGGACCATACCTAGGGAACAGAATATCATAAAGACTTGGCTTATTTTGACATGTGCCAACAAGTAACCACCTAGCAACCATTAAAAACACTTAGAAGTCCTTAGCAACGGCAAAGCATAATCGCAGCAATATTTCCACAGCAGAGCACCACTCGCATTTTCTTCAGAACAAATAAAATCTAGTCATAAAAACTTTGATGTTGCTGTGCGTTACTGATAAAGAAGGCCGTCCTCTGATCAGAGAGAAATCTGTAAACGGCCAAATTGCATTGAACAAGTTCATGAACACAACACGGCCTGCAGTATGGAATGAATAAAGCTGCAAGCAGATGGATAGAGGATTGATGAAGAAAGAATAGGAGAAAAATAATACAACCACAAAATCTGAAGAGTGAAGACCCCATTCATTCATGTTCTCTCTCTTAAAGTTACAGTTAAATGTTTCGTAACACAGTTAATTGATAATCAGCAGCAACTTGTTTCAAAGATTCGTTATGGGAGCCGTATTAACATCCAAACTCCATATATTAGCTGTTGAGTAACTACTGAGTTGGGAAGTGTAATAAAGCTCCAGAAATGAAACTACAGCTACTTTCCACTAACATTTAATGCTCTGAGCTTCCATCTTACCGGTGAGGAATAATACTGTGTGCACAAAACAGAAGTTCAGAATGATCTCACACAGACAGCAGAGCTCCAGGCTGCTGTCAAGCCTCCCACAGCCACAGAGAGACCCACCAGCAGCCCACGCACACAGAACGAGAGAGAGAGTGAATGAATGAATGAACGAATGGAGCGCAGGTGTGACAGGGTGATGAATGAATAGGAAGGCAGGGAAGAGAATGAAACCAGCTGTGCTTACCTGAAAGAAACCAGGGGGCATGGGTCCACCTGGCATGCCGTCATTGGGGGGCATGTTGCCCATTACGGGGCTGGGGGCTGCTGCTGCACTCTGGGAAACAGATAGAGAGAACAAGTTAGTATCGATATTAGACATCCCTGATACGATACTAATATTACACCAATGCTACTTTGTTTTCGACATGACATGATTTATAGTGCATTGTTCGGTTCATCAATAACAATATGGCATCTGATGCCGATATCTGAGTTATGAGTGTTATGCAGTACATTTGTGGACATACAGAACGTGCAGATGAAAATCATATTAGTTTATTTTTAAATCAAAATCGCTTTTTTGACATGGCATTTATGTTAAATTTATTTTACATTTCTACATGTAAAAAAAAAAAAATGTAAATAAAATTATAGAGATTCATTTATTTTGATAACTTATTTTGATAAAATATCACATTTAGTTTAAATATGTACAAAAAAAAAAGAAAATTCATTGACATTAACTGTTCTCAAAATTAAAATATTATATTGCTGTCAAATAATTAATCGCATCCATAATAAATTAAGGTTTTTAATTACACTTTTTTTGTTTAAGGAAAAAAGTGCATGCTTAAAAGATTACGTACATTTATACAATATAAAAATTAATAATATAATAACATGAATGTATATACTGTACATGTAAATATTTTCAAAATATATACTGTATGTGTGCATAAATGTATACATTATAACAGGACTTCTTTTGAATTCGATTAATTGTTTATATATGGAATATTTACATGTTTTGTGGAATATTAAAAGAAATCTATTTCAAATACATTTTGCTCTATTTAATTTTCAATTCATCAATAAATCCTGAAAAAAGGAGGAAGCATCAAATTTTTTGCAATAAGCATTTTTGTACAAATCAGCTTTGCCTTTATAACAATACTTGCCATTTAAAATAATACTTATAATAAATGCTTACTGAAAAGAAAACAACAATGTTATTTTAAATTGTAATAATACAACTAAACAAAGCATTATTTTTTGCCTCCTTGATAAACAACTGTCTTACAAGACAAATGCTCTAACAACAGTCGAGCAGACACAATACAACTCAGACTATAAAAAAGCAGAAGAGCCGAATTTTATATATTACAATTTGTGTAATTAAAGCAAACAAAGCTTTTAGCTGTACAACTTCACTACACGGCTTTAAAACAGAGCAGAATGCTAAGTATCAGTGTGCATTTACACAAGAAGATCACTCTCCCTAAACCCGCACATTCAGCTCAGAGAGTGTTAACACGAGACGTCTATTTGCATCAGAAAAACTCCTGCACTACAGCTCTGCTCTTGTGTATCTGTGTACATACTTCCCCTCGTAAAAGGGGCATAAAACAAGCAAACAGAGCGAGAGGAGCCTCAAGTGGAATCTCCTGAGCTAGTGGAACACTTAGAGACTGGGGCCCCTTTCCTCCGTTGGCCCCGTTCCCTCTTTCAAACCTCTTTAACAGTCTGCTGCTGCTGCTGGGGGCTTGTGTGCTTGCCAGTCTGCCCTGTTCTACCGGAGAGAGAGAAGATGGAAGGAGACGAGGTGCACTGTGCGAGTGAGTCTGTGTATGTGTGAGTGAAAACGAGAGAAAAAGAGACTAAACAAGGAGGGAAAAGGGGGAATATAAAGGAGAAAGTAAGAAAAAGAGAAAGAGAGGGAGGATTAAAGAGCAAGAGCTGGCAGTCGGCTCACACACTCCCTCCCCCTGCTGTAACTCAAACCTCTCTACAGCCGCCCTACAAACAGCTACGCCACCTCTGACCTCAAACACACACACACACACACACACACAGTCTCTTTTTCACACACACCTGACCCAAAGGGGTGGTGGGCAGAGCTTATTGAGAACTACTCCCTTTTACTCAAGAAACACAAACACTAGGGGAGGCTGATATGTGGAATACTTAAAGATTTTGCTGCTGATTTAAAATGAAGCAAAGGGTTATTGCACCCCACAATTGGAAATTTATGGCTTACCCCAATATTGTCGTAACCCAATTTGGCCGAATCTTTTCTGCCATCCTTCTCGCAAATATCATGCTGTCGTAGACTTCAAGTAGCAAGTAGCTTTTTTATTAGGCAGTTAAAACAATTCTAAATTGCTAAATTCATAAACTGAATCAATCTAACTATGATTCAATAAACCATTCCAGGGCTCTAGACTAACTTTTTGCACTGGTTGCACTGGTGCACCTAACTTTTTTTCTTAGGTACACCAGCACAATCGTTAGGTGCACCCAAATTTTTAACCGCAGCACATTTAACACCGCAGTTTTACAAGTTCACTTTTTTTATTTATTTATTTGTTGTTGTTGTTTTTAAATCGCTGTCCATATAGGCAATATTGACTTGTAAATGATTAACTAACAATATGGCCAGTATAAAGTTCTTTATTTGAAGCACAATTCTACAAGAAAGGGAACTTACTTACTTACCATTTACTACCCAAATCATGCAGTTTATTTATTTATTTTTATTTTTTCATTTTTAAGTATAAGAATATTATGGTTAATGCAGTAACGAGACGGT
>JAUMHR010000029.1:2511799-2521904 GCA_032361145.1 Enteromius fasciolatus
ATTTTAATTCAAAGTAAATGGAGTCGAGGAGTCGATTCCACCGACTCCAAAATTAGGAGTCGGGAGTCGGAGTCGACGCCAAAAAAAACGGAACCGAACACCCCTAGTTTTAACCTGTCTAGGGTAGGTTGGGGAAAGGTTTTTTTTTTTTGTAAAACCTTGTAAAAACTCAAAAGATATGTAACACAAAAAAATGAAAACTGAAAATGTTTAAATAAAAGCTAATTGAATGTATGAATAAATAAACATAAACGTTTGGCTGAAACAACAGCTTATGAGAACTGAACAATAAAAGGATTTACATTTTTGGGTGATGTGTTTTTTTTTTAAGTAGATTAGGGGGAAGTTTGAAAATGCAGAATGAAAAGAAAATCTTATTCAGAATATTTTCTGGCGGTTTTGGAAAATGTAATATTTGCACTTGTATTGAAAAGGCTGAGCATTTTTAAGCATTGTTAAGCAAGTCAAGTCATTTAAACAAGTAATACATTTAAGATCAATGAGCATCGATGTACATGAGGCGTATACGATTAGCTATTAGTAAAATACTGCAAATCTATTTATAATTTATTAGTTTTTATTAGTATTAGGTTTTTACAAGTCGGTGAAATGTTGGTTAGTGGAATGAAACTGGTTCTGTTTCATTCCAGATGTTGACTTAACTCCTGACACTGAGCAGGTAAGTTCAGCAGACAGACTAGAGGTCGGGCCCTCTGAACTAACCCTGATCCCATTATCCACTAAATCACATTTCTTTTCATCACTCTCGTTCTGTCTTGCATCCATGAGATTTCGGAAGCTTCTTCGTCAGATGTTAGAACATAGTTTGTAGAACAGACACGCACAACAAATTCAAGGAATATCACAGGTTGTTTACAGGTAATAGCATCATTAATGAGACTCTAAAAATGGACAAAAACTGACTGGCTGATTAATAATCGTATTAGTTTTAGCCAATAAACCAGAAACAGGTTTGGTTTGTTACATGCATGCATGCAGCCATTTCCTCCAAATTTTATTAATAGACGGACTGAAGTTGTATGGATTATTGTGAAGCTTTTATGTTTGGTCTCTCGTTCTGATGGCACCCATTCACAGCAGAGCATCTATTGATAAGTGTTCCACTGAAGAAACAAACTCATCCACATCTTGTAAAAAAAAAAAAAAAAAAAATCATATTTCATATTTGCATGTAATGTTTGGGTTCGAAACCAAGAGCTTTCTGCATGGATTATATATATAATTTTAAATTAAATAAATAAAAAGAAATTGCATGCATTTTGAGCATATACTTTGTAAAATAAGTGTTAATTTGCATCCTTAAATTGTATTTGTGTGTACTATCCAAATTATCTAGGCTATAAGTTGCATTTTATCCAGATTGATTCCTTTAACCTAGTTTACTGGAAGTCAGTTATTTAAGTTATAATTTTAAAACTAGAAATATTTTTGTAGCAAAACCCATCGAACTGCTTCAGAGGACATGTGATAACACCCCAATGCATACAGTTTAGTTTTCCGACGCAGTACTTGCAGATATATCTGATTTACAGAGCTTCAAAATCATGGTCACTATCCACCAGAATTTCCATGGTTGGGAGAGCCAGGATACATTTAAAAAAAATAATAAAAATCTGACTCTGTTCGCCTGAAAATTGCATTACAACACAAAATCAGCAACCCTTATATGACCTTCATTTTAACAAACACATGCATAGCAAACATTTACAGTCAACCTGTTTTGAGCCATCCGTCTATCCGTCCTGCTCTGACTCAAGCCCTCGGGCATCCCAGCAACAACAACTGACATTTCATTATGCCTTTCACTGTTACTGAAATATTACATCTGTGAATGCACAGCATTCAGTATGTTAATCAGATTACATGTCTGTCTGTGCAAATTAAAGAATCCGCGCAAATCTGTGTTCGCGAGACGCCGCACAGCTGCTTTATGAAAGCCACTGCCGGAAAAATAAACGGAAATAAACATCCCATACTCGTCTATCTAATGCAAACAATTAAATACTGTGAGCATCTTTAAAAAGGACAACCAGGAAGAAACATGATCTGGAGCCACACACATAACGCATCTAACACACACTAATTCACGCGGAAAAACCTCTATTCAGCTCACTTAGCGTATCCGGTGACACTTTGGTAAGCAAACCTGCCTCGTGTCACATCAATAAACTTGGACGAACAAATAGAGGGTAAGCCCCTCCCCCAACACACATCGCCATTGGACGAAAAGCTGAAGCTCAGCTAAAAGGCTGTGAAGTTTGTATGGTACTCACATAGTCGTGGAAGGCCTTGGCCTCGCTGGAGTGCTCGCAGGTCTCCCGGCGGTCTGGAGCGGCACAGTACAAGTCCCAGAATACACTGCAACAAGAAAAAGGAGAGAATGTGACCTTCAAATACAACATATATGAAATACACATGCTATAAGTGTCCTATTAATGTGGTTTGACTTCATCGGAGCTTGACTACTTTTTAGAAAAGTTACATCAAGCAAAGCCAGCAAGGGTAAAAATGAAGTCCAGTCAAACTTGAGACTCGCGCACTCTCTTTCATTTCCATCCGCTTGGCACAAACAGCAGGTTACAGATCAATTAAGCCAGGGATTTCCTCAATTAAGAGTCTTTGGGTCCTGCAGGGCTGTTTGGAGGGGGAACAAGGTTTGCGTCCAAATGGTATTTTAATTACTGCACTGAAACTAAGTACCTGTTTAAAAGGCCCAAATTAGATCGCTCCAGGTCTTCAGATATCGATTTAATGGATAACCTATAAAATCTCATGGAAAAAAAAAGGCCGGCGGCGGGAAGGCTAAAGACTAACCACCAGCACACAACACGCCCCTGCTGTTGCTCTCACCAAGAAATGGAAAATACACATTGTTTATCACGAATATAATTATTAAACTGTTACCTGAATTGGGAAACCTGTTAATAAGGCTGCTTTTGTGACTAACCATATTTTTCCCTGCAAATATTTACCAGGATAAAGAACATTCCTGAACACTTGTACAGCAAGTGAAAGAGTTACACAGGAAAAGGAGAGAAAGAGAGGATAAAAATGAGGGACCCTTTGTATGTGGGGGAAGGGAACATTAATGGGAAGAGGAAACTAGAAACAGACATGGAAAGAGAGAAGGGGAAAATGAGAGGGAGAGAGAGAAAGGGGATAGGAAGTGAGGGAGAAACAACTAAAACTCCAGATAAACGGCTTGATAAAATGTAACCACAAACTAACATTTTTAGAAGTAAATTTACATTAAAAACTTGGCAAACTTCTTAGCACCGTAGTTATATGTTGATATCAAATTTTATTAAAACTGAAACCAACTAAAATATCAAACAATTCTGAATGCTCATTATACTGTCTACAGAAGATTCCAAAGTAACGTATTATGATATTACAGCAGTAGCAATAAATGCACAGATGAATGTGAATGTATGTTATTCATTATGCTTAAGCCGTTTAAAAAGTTTCTAAAAAAATGTATTATTAAACACACATATGTGCACGTTCACTTTTTGAATTATTTGATGTTGGCTCACTTGATGTTAAAAGAGAGTTCTTCAAAATGTAGCTAAACTCTGTATTTAAAACATTTACAGATAAAACTGTTTTAGCATTAATTTGGGAAAAATCCATCTCCTTGCTGCTTTTAATAGCTAAAACATTCTGCACATTTTACACAGCATTTTAGACCTGGCCACATGAAACAATATGTTTATGATCGTCTTTTTTAAGTATTTTCTATAAAACGCACCAATGCTTTAGACAACTTGGGTGATGCACTTTCTTCTGTCTTCCAAAAAGTGATGACAAAGCAACCATTAATTCAGTCTTCAACGTCACATATTACTCTAATATTCTGATTAGGTGCTCATTAAAAAGTTCTTACCATAATCAAAAATTTAAATAACCGTATTGCTAAACAATTACGCATTTTTCTGGAATTCTTTCTACCATCTATTATAAATGTCTTTACCATCACTTATTTTGGTCAATTTAAAGCATCCGTACTGGTTTTATTGACCTCAAACCTTTAAACTGTACTGTCATGTTCTATAAGGAAAAGGGTGGGCCCTTCTAAAACCAAAAAAACTGTATATCAAAGATTTACTGGTACACATGGTCTAACCTCAAAACACCACCTGCAGGTTTGCCTGAATTATGTCACGGCACATCCTTACGAACAAAACAATGCAATTACAATGAGTCGGGCTTTTACGCGTGCCTCTGATGCTAATTGGAGGGAACTACATTCTCATGTTAATAGATTCTCTTAAACACTAAGCTCTTTTCTCGGGGCAATTAAGCAAATCCTAATGGTGAAGACAATACGAGACAAAAGCAGGGGTAATACAGCTATATCCATACATATGTGGACTTTACAGTGAGGAGCTCTTTCACGTGTGTATTATTACGAGTACAGTGGTTTGTCATTTGCATTTGAAAAACTAGATAATCCCGACCCTCGGGCAGCCGTTGACCTCAGGTACTAGAACATCCGCATATTTTATATGGCTAAAAACAGAATCATATAAATCCTTGCTGAATATATACAAGCAATACCGGAGAACCAATTACTGGGGAGTCAGAACCTGATGCATTTGCGAGGATTCACGCAAAGTGTTACAAGGCGCTAACACACAGGAGGTGAGGTTTAATGACTTAAGTTCTTTCCTCAAGTCTGCACTCAAACCGCTTTATCCTATACGACTACTACCGAGCGCTGAGCTGCCTTGACCCCCTGGCCTCCCGCTGGCTCTCAGTTTGTCATTGGGCCACTACCAATGGAGGAGAATATAACCAAATTGGGCCAGCGGGGGATTCAAACACTTGCCACAAAGGGAGAACGGTATGCAAAGGGTTAATCTGTGTTTGGGGTCTTTAACAGGAACAAAGGACAGCAGCAGAGACAAAGGTTGATGGAAAGGGCTTAGAAAAGGGATGGGCCATGTCTTTGCCCCACCATCTGGGCCTTTTGTCTGAAGGAGTGGGGTGGGAGAGCCAGACCCGGGCAGACGTGCCCTCCATAAAAGCTGCCTGACCCAATGATACACCCACTGCCACGGGTCAAACCGCAGCAGGTTAAACATACAGTTTGACGGCTGGTGTCACAATCAAACTTAAGTCTGGATTAGTATAAATCAATACAGTGAAAGTGAATACAAACAATCTTGTAGTCTGTAATAGATATAATCTCTCTTTATGGTGGAGTCACTTTTAAGTTAACACTGAGAATATGTTCAGTTGAACTGTATCATTTATACTGTTGGTTACTCAGGTCAAAGTTCAACACCACTTGTTTTTTCGCTTGCTCGGTTGGGACATACAGTACTGTGCAAAAGCCACTAGTATTTCCGTATGGTTTTAAGTTGGTTATTTCTATCTTTTGCAGTAGCGTGTCAGTTGGAAATATCTGTTAACATTTCCCAGCATTACTTTTGTCATTAATTGTAATAATGCAGTGAGATTATTGTCTGCACGAGGAGTCTTGACTTGAAGTAACAGAACAAACTGAGAAGAACTGTGGCAGCGTCTCCTGCTTCAAAAACATACCTGGAAAGCTACCTGAAAAACTATGGCCAAGTGTACCTCAGAACAGAAGTTGTTTTACCAAAAGCGCTAATGCCAAATATTTATTTGATTTAGTTCATAGATAAATAGAAGTACAAGTTAAATGATAAATTAAATCTATTATTATGTGTATTTTTGAACGCATCCTCCTCATTTTACAGGTTTTTACACGAGTGTCTAACGGTACTGTAGCTTTGCAGGTAGGTTTTTTTAAGCATCTTGGAGACGTTTGCCAAAGATCTTCTGGATTTAGTCTGTCTCAGACAATAATCTTACTGCATTATTACAATTAATGACACAAATAATGTTTGGAAATGTAAACTGATATTTCCAATTGACACGCTACTGCAAAAGATAGAAACAACCGTCTTAAAACCATTTTTTGTTGGTGAAAATAGCTGTTGCCTAAGACTTTTGCACAGCACTGTAGTTCAGTGTAGTTCTTAGTTCTTCAATGTTATAAAGTGACAAGCAGTAAATCCTAACTCTGAGTTTTTGCTTAAACCAGCCATAATGAGTGCCTCATGATGATATGTTTGCTCAAACTAACTCTGGATAACAGTAACGGTGATTCTCGCCTTAGTAAGTACTATTATATATATGCAGAGGAGCTGTGAATTTTGTAACTTCTCAAAACAGTTGAACTGAGAAATAGCTTGCAATGTACCTGGACTAGACATCATTTACATGTCTAATATATGTCAGAACATCAATAACGAAACAAAATTATTTGTCCATTTTAAAATACACATTTGTTAGCACTAGCTTATACATCGACAGACAGACAGCACACGTATAAAATATAAAGAAAACACATGAGACCTACCACCACCATGAATGGAGGAATCCAGGAGGCTCTCCTAGCGTAATGTTCTTCTCCCATCGAATCTACAACAGGCAGCGAGCAGGAAGAAATGAAAAAAAGAAAGAGGGGTTGTGAGAATGTAGGTAACGTAACATTCTCCTGTCAGACGTCTGCTCTCTGACCCATTCCAGATCCCATATATCATCCTGCTTTCTCCGCCACAACAGCAGACTTGTTTTCCTCACATCCTTCTACAATACTGGAGCTTAAAAACTCATAGAAAGGAGATACACCTTCTGGGAAGCCCCTACGTATGAGTTACAAAAGACCTAATTCAGATGTGATGTGCATTAAAGTGATTTGGGTATAAAATGAAACTAAGTGGGCACTTTGGACTAATATGACAGGATAATGGTCAATGAAGTTCCTATGCCTTTGTGTTATCATGAGTTTGTGTTGTTTTTTTGTTTTTCATTTTAATTTCCCTTAAAAAATAATTTTGCAAGTAGTAATACTACCATTTCATTTAGACATATTTCTGTCGAGATTTCTTCAAGTTAAACTGAACTTTTATTTTGATGTGTTGCTCTGAAGACCTTTAGGTTTACTGTAAACAAACATTAAAACGCTTGAAGTGACTCTCAGAGAAGTTCTAGAGATTACGTTCAAGTGTTTATGTACTCCTATATTGCCACACATGCTTTAGTCATGCTTTTTTTGTAGAAAACAAGAGAAGACATTTTGGAAAGAATTTTTGCCAATATAGCCAAAGTTGATGGGGTCCAGTGTTGTTTTGGGCCCCACCTATTTAGATTATATGGACAGAAACAGTTTTCAAAATAGCCTGATTTTTTTGTGTTCTGCAGAATTCACCATCCACAATGCAGCTCTTACTTACAAGTTGCTAAATAAATATATATCCTCATTCTCTGAAGTCATTACTTAGCTTCATCCCGGTCAATACACCAGTGTGGAGACCTACAGCTGGCTTTAGCGATCCAAAGCCATGACCCTCAAAATTAATCATGGCTTCTGTTTTTCCTACACTTCATTCAGGCCTTGGGGCTCACTTTCACCCTCCATCCCTTCTGCTTGCATGGAAATGACCAGGGCGACTATTATTAAGGCCATAATCTCAGCGTATTTAAGAATTCTCCTTTGTAATAGGTGAGTATAAGGACCTGAACCGACCGTGGAAAGTGCGAGGAAAGAATTAGCCTATTATAACAATTATATATGGATGATTACACAGGAAAATGTAGTGAGAAAAAAGGAAAATCTAAGAGGATAGAGAGGATAGGTTTGTTCACTGCAGCTGAAAGTGGATTACCAAAGCAGGTCTGAAGGTTAAGAACACATTATCAGTCAATTTCACCTCATCGGCCTGCCAAATGGCACGATAAACATCTGACCAACTTGCGGTGCTTTTGAGAAGTGCTGCAGAAAGTCAGGGAAACGATGCCGCAACGCAGCAGAGATGCCGCCAAGCTAACAGTGAGGAACACTCTGGGATAACAGAGCTATAGACGGAAATGACTGCTCACACACCAACGGCGAATTAAAGTCCTGTCGGTCAGTGTATCATAAACAACTGAAATTAAATGACGGATAATTCATATTTTTGCACGTTTGGTGAACCCACAGATTCTGAGACTGTATAAACATACTATTCAGTATAGTTAAAATCAACTATACATCAATACACTAATCCGAAAGTGTCAAAACGCTTATTAAAGTGAATATTTGTTGTGTTTTAAGATATTTCCCGACACAAACAGCTAAATTAAATGGATTCTTAAAAGGATCTCATTTAAATGTGGAAAAAGAAAAACCGAGAACAATGTTACTGTGGAAGTACAGTGCAGACTCACAACATCCTGACCTATTCAAATGAAACAAGTGGATTTAATTTAGATTTTATTGCACTGCAGAAAAGAACAAGCTTGATAGGAAACATGCTTTTGTAAGTGATGCCATATCACCACATTAAAAAAAAAATGTGTATTGCGATGCGTGACAATCTGCACAAAATATATATAGTGTATTATACACAATATTATGTATAATATGCAGTAATGTTTAAATATTGTATATAAAACTATATTATACTATACATATTGGTGCTGTCAAACAATTAATCGCGATTAATCATAATAAGTTTGTTTGCATAATATGTGTTTATAGAGTACATATTTATTATGTATATATAAATACACACACATAGATGTATATATAAAAAATATATGTTGTTTGTTTATTAAATATATTTATATACAGTATAAAATAATATATGTTGTATGTTTATATTGCGTATGCTGTGTTCACATTTATATTACTTGTTTATAAAAATGGCAACTTGGTAGATCATTGTTCATATGCGTTTTCTAACAAAAAATATGTACTAAAGTCTAGCTAAACAGATTAAAGTGTGTGTGTGTGTGTGTGTGTGTGAGAGAGAGCGTGTAAGCAGAGTCTTACCTCGGAAAGGAAGGTCTGTGCTGATTTCTGGGCCCCAACATGCAACAAGTACTCGTACACGTATAAAGCTAATCTAGAAAAGAACAAAAGAGGAACACGCATTATATTCAGGGCATGAGATGGAAATCCCAGATTTCTCTGCAAGCAAGCAAAAATAATAACCCTAAGATGGCGAGAAGAAAACGGCATTATTATTCTTGAAACACCAATGTCAAACTTAGAATCTTGAAAATCAACTCCAGGTCAAGCTCTTTCTGCAGATGCCTACATCTGCCTATGTAGAGTGTCAAAATCAATCACTTATAAAATTAGAATGCTGCCTTATACGGTAGCTTCTTATGTAGACAGCCAGCAAGGTTTTAGAACAGAAATGCAGGCTTTCACTCCCAGTTGTGTTCTGTCACTCTAATCTGGATGTTGTTCAAAAGTTTCAGAAAGAAAATCAGTGGCTACAGTCGACTCACTAGAGATTGTTGATTACACAAGCACACGTGAACACACAAAACACCCATCAACGGCAGCGACCGCATGTCTGATCTCCACAGCCCGTTTGCTTCGTGAAAAGAACAGAGAGCTCAGCCAAAGCATGCATAGCTGGAGTTGTCACGGCAATCTGACGGCACCACCGCGGTTCTTGTGTTTTTGTCATTTTCTGTATCCATTATGTCTGTTGTTTAGCCGCTTGGGCTAGCAATTATCCAGCTCCCAGTGTACCATCCCTCTGCTCCTATCCTTTCCTCTTCCATCAGCCCATGGGAGAAAATAGCCCTGCAAAGCTCTCCTGGCAAAATTGCATTCAGAGACAGGCCCAATTTGGTAGAAACATGGTTTTTGCCTGGTTGCAGTGTATTTGGGGTAAAAGCATTTATTTCCACCATGGGTAAGGCAATAATGTCATACAGAAGAGTGGCTCTTCCGTGTTGACATCCAAATCTGATGTCTCAACAAAGAGATGGGCTAGTTTGGTCATTTTAGGTCAAATTAAACACCAAATACACAAGATGACTTAATCCATTTACTCAACCTCATGTTCCAATGATATTTTAGAAAATGTGGTTGGAATGGTGCTTTTTGTTCTACAATGAAAGTCAATATGGTCTAGTGTTGTTTTAGACCTCACTTATTTTTAGTGTGCGAATACAGTTAAAACTAAAAATGGGAAACAGAAAATGTTATGCCAGATCTGAACTAGTGTTACCCACAAGAGCACTACAACTCTGGAGCATAAGGGCT
>JAUMHR010000029.1:2526531-2540334 GCA_032361145.1 Enteromius fasciolatus
TGCTATGCCTGGCACAATAAATTTTATTTCTTGATTCATTTTAAATTGTTGAAATCGTTATTTCGAGTAGGATGTGCAGAGGCAGAGCGCGCATGGAAAATTACGGCCAGAGATATACAAACTGGAGGCACGCCCATTAAAGCAGTAGGCGTGATGGGAGCGGAGACCCCTGATTTCTGATATCATTTGAAATTAACACATTGGGCAAGTTAGATAAGTGTTTTTACAGAAGCGCAAGAAAGACATACACGCAGCATCCAGCCGGGCTTAATAGGCGGATCCTTACAGTCCTATGATCTGGGGTTGCTGCCAGGTCTAGGTTCAACAATGTGCCCAAAGTTGAAGTCAGGTGACTAACAGAATATACTAAATGACCGAGTTATTCTATCAATTCATTGTTTTTTTTCCCCTGATGGCACGGGCACATTCCAAGATGACCATGCCAGGATTCATTGGGCTCAAATTGTGAAAGAGTGGTTCAGGGAGAATGAGACATCAGTCTCCTGAGCCTGTTTCTTCACAATGTATTGCATTGATGGGGCTGAGAATATTTGGGGTACTGAGAAACAACCGGTTAAGTAATGTATGGTATGTGGGACCACATAACTGTTTTGGAGTTTAAAGTCAGCAAAGGTTAATAAGCAGTCATGATGACGAGAATTCAGACTTTAACAGAGAAAACTTTCAAAGCCTAAATCCAAGCATTTTTAAATTATGCCTTTTGGTTGTGTTACAGTAGGAACAGGGGAAGCATTCAGCTAACAATATCCAGAGGGCTGGAAAGGGCTAGAACTTGGAAACTATTCTAAGAATGGTGAAGTTGACATCATTCACCATACTGTAGATTCACAGAGAGCACAGAATCTTTCAAATATTGAGTGCTATGGTGAATGACGTCAAGTCAAACAGGTTGGAGTATCTTAGTATTTTAGAATCATTATAGGAACCACAAAAAACAATTAAAATACTTTAAAAACCCCACCTGTATAACTAATATTACAAAAAAACTTAATTACATCATCTGTATATATTTCAGTAACATGTTTTAAAAATATTAAAATACAACTAAAATAAAGTTTTATGGCAAATTTGTGCCAAGGACTACATTACATTCTTCAATAGGCTAATTTTTCAGTTTCACAGCTTCAGATTTAATTGAGCAGCATGACTGCGGTTTTGGTAGAACAGTCTCTTGAAGTTAATGTAATGTGAAGTTAATGGACTTAATGTTCACCACAGACCTTTACACAAAGTAGAAAGCCAGTATGAAACTTCTAAGAACAAACAGAAAAAGTAGCCTTCTGGTTTGGCCTTTACATTTATGATGTCACTATCTGGCAAGATTTTAAGTGCCTGTAAAATCTAAGTAACCTGTGCATTTCTTTCATCCTTTCATGTCTAATATTTTATCATACTTACATTTTGCAATACTTTTGTCAACAACAAAAATATTACGAAAAAAAAAATCTACTAAATAGAGTTTTACCAAGCTGAGTTGAGTTGTCTTTATTTATATAGACTAGAGAGTTGTACAATATAGATTTTTAGCAGCTTTAAAGAAAAATAATGATTTAAGTGATGATTTGCAAAATTCAAAATATATATACAAAACAGAATGAAATTCAATTCTGTAAAGCAATTCAAAAAAGACATTAGCCATTACTCAGTTGAAGTCATTTAATTGTTGATTTGGTTTGGTTCAAATTGGCCAAAAGGCCAAAGTGTCAAAGAACCCAAGCCCTCCTCACAAGCTACACAGTACATACTTTCTTTACACAATATACAGTACATGTGAATTACTGTACATTCTCAGAAATAAATGTGCAAAAGGCTGTACCTCAAAAGGCACATTTGTACATAAAAACAAATAGTACATTTTGGGATCTTAAGGGTATATTAGTACTTAAAGTGTGCATATTAGAGCCTAATAGGTACAAAAGTGTACCTTTTGTACCTTCATTTCTGACAGTGTAGAACAATATTCGTTAACAAACATAACACAGTTCTATTAAAAGAAAGAACAAACAAACTTTTTCTTCTAAGCTATATGAATAAATCAATTTGAGATGTACAGTGATTTGCATGGAAAAGGTTATTTTGCTTGTTTGAATCCTTTCATCATAACTCTATAACTAAGGACAGTTGGAAGGATTTCTGCCACAGCTCCTAAAATAGGCTTCAAACAATCCTTCATAAAACCACCAGAACTTTCCTTTTCTTTTTTTAGATTTGTTATCTCTTCATTCAGGAGATTAGCTTTCGCATCAAATCCTTTCTTTATCATCTCCTCCTGCTCCTTCAGCTTGCTCGTAATGGCTTTGTCCATCTCCTGTTGCTGCTGCTCCAGCTCCTTGTTGAACTTCTCCTTTATCTGCCTCATCTCATCATCCTGTCGCTCTTTCTCTGCCTTCCTCATTCGCTCACTCTCAATGCGTTTCTCCTCTTCCTCTTTAAACTTCTGACGCAGCAGACCATTCCTCTCCTTTTCCTCTGTTCGTAAATATAGAAAACAATAAAAAGAAGTATGATAAAATATGATATCAATACCTGAACTCCAAGATGCCTTAGAGATGCTCTTCTTGAGTAACAGTTTGGGTTTTGGGATTTGTTATATTACAAACGCTACAAAATGAAATTACAAATATGCTTGGTAAAGATTTACCTTCAATCTTTTTGTCATTTTCAGTGAGTTTTGTGTCCATGCTGAGGATGCTATTTGCTTCGGGTGCCTTCTCGATCAAAAACTCATTCAGCACAGCCTCAGCCTGCACATACATTCATAGCATTTACTGTATAGACACGCTCATCTCTTTATGTATATTCAAAGAACAATTTCACAAAAACACTGTGTCCTTACCGATACACCTTTGTTGGGTTCTCTGCGGTACTGTTGAACATTGGCGTCTCTGTCTCTGCGGTAGAGTTCATATCCTCCAGACTGACTGTACTCTCCATCCTGCAGCCGTTTGTTCATGCCTGAGAACAGATTCTTCAGCAGATCTCTGCATTTTTTCTCTGATGCTATGTCATTCTCTTGCAGTAGGCCTGCATAGTACACATTTATGTCTTCCTAAACATAAAAACCACATACATACATCACATATACAAGCTGGAAAAAGTCTACTGAGTTATAGTTGACCATCTGTGCACCTCTTCAGCTGTCATAAAATAGAAAGTCTTATTTTTTAAATAATGCACATTGAAACAAGGCTTTAAATATCCATGAATATATTCGAATAACAGCTGGATTATTGTGAAAGGTGCATTTAAAACTTACTTTCAGTTTTGTCATGTATTCTCCTTTTTCATCTTTAAAAGAGCGTTTCATAAACTCAGCTGTGGCCAGACTGCTGAACTTCTGGTGCTCGGAGGAAATATCATCCACACCGACTGGGAACATGTTCTTCACCTGGAAAGAGCAGCATGCTTTGTCACTGAATGGCTGTAACAATTCAGTTCAGTTTCAAAACATTAATAACTAAACATTATTAAAAAATACTGTTGCCTGAATATTATCATATCAGCAAAAACAAAATCAAAAGCACACACGTGAATCTCAAACAGGACTTTAAAACTTTAGAAATGTAGATAAGTAAAGCACAGTTTAATGAGTAACTGAATGTATGACTATGTGTCATACCTTTTCCATCCCATTCTGATAGACTTTGAAAGCTTCTTGAACAGCTGCCTGGTTCTCTAGTTGTGCAAGAGCAACAACTGCATTGTCCAGACAGGGCGCCTTACCACTGTTGATTGTTTTTATATAGATCTCAGTCAGATGTCCGAGCACTGACAACACACATAAACAAATAAACATAATTAATTATAATAGCACATGTTTCTGAGCACTACATTTTCAGTACACATTACACTTTTAAAACACTCACATTTGCCAGTAACTCTGTGTCCGCCTTTTACTGTTTTCACAACACTTTTGTAAAAGATGTGTTGACAAAAATCATCTGTGATCTTCAGAAAATCAGGTACAAGTTCCCGTTCTTGCAAACTTTCTAAACGGGTCATTTTTTCAGGGGAGGCCGGAGAAGGGAACACGAAACACTTCCTGGGGGATGGGAAATAGTTTCGGATGCATTGACGAGGCAGGTTGTAGTCACTGGCTTTCTTGCCTATACCTTTTAAGAGAAAATACCACATTTTTACCAAGAAAGAAAGATTATGTCAGTCTTCAGTCAGTGTTTATTTACACGTTTTTAAATTCCAGCATTGTTGAAGTCTGTTTATACCTTTCTTGAGCTGGAGGGCAAACTCAAGGTACTCGTCCTCAGTCACTTTCTTTCCTTGAATTTCCAATTCCAAGGTGAAATCTCTCACCACCCAGGTGAATGATGGGAAAAACTGCACAAACTTACAATCCTCTTCTTCCTCATTTGCTGCTTCTGTCGAGCTGATCTTGATCTGTTCAGTGAGCTCAACAACGTAGCTGCAGCACATTAAGAAATAACAGCATCTTGTAAAGTATATGTATATATTCAGGAAGTAAGGTGAAAGAGGAAGTGGGTTGTGTGATTAAAGGATACTGCAGCTTTTCCACCGCAGTGTTATCGATTGTGCCCCGGCTGTTGTACACCAGAGTGCTGCTGAGCAGAACAGCCAGACAGAAGATCCAGCCGTCATTCTGAGAGTCTCCCTGAAACACACAGAGTCTTCAGATCAAATTATCATTTACATTTATCAGCAAGACTATTAAAGACAACAGTATGATTCTTATCCTCACTTTGGCCACGTCACCAAGTCCCTCTGTGTCCAGCAGCACCAGAGTATGTCCTTCTTTATTGGGATGAGGGACACACCACATCCAGATGCCTTTGGTCTTCGACTCAATAGTGTTGCCGAGAGCAAAGCCTAAGATATGCATGTTTTTATTAATAAATTAGCTTATAGCTAATATGTATACATTAAGCTGGCATGTCTAGATAGATCTCTCACCAGACTGTTTTCCTGCCAGGCGGTTCATAAGGTAGGACTTCCCCGTGCGGTAGAGCCCTACCACAGACACCACCACCACCGGTTCACTGATCCGACTCAGGAACTCAATGGCAGGCTTACAGACACCGAGTGATCCATTCACATTCTCCACCAAACATATGGGCAAAGGCATTAGTCCGGCTTTAGACATGCTGGCTCTCTCTATCTCTTCCTGTTTTATAAAGGAAAAATTATAATTTGGTAACTGCAAATAGAATATTGGAAACAATACCTATACCTATATATGAAAACCTACACTACATACAACAAAACACCCAATTCTTCACTGACTACACTGAAAACTATTATTAACTTACATAAAAATAATATAAAAATGGTTACTGAGAGGCAACTGTTATTATGGTCCCTCAAATGCTTTATTCAATAGAATTATAATTTTAGCTAGTTAGTAAGATATTTGCATGACTATAATGGCAAATGTTGAAGATTTTTAATACCCAAATACACAATAATGACTTATTTACATAGCAACAATAAAACACTTACACGGTTTTGTTAAATGATAAAATATACTTATGAGTGGAGTTATGCAACTCATTCAGCTTGATTAAAATCCAGCGTGAGAGCTTGGTTGACAGGCAATTTCACCAATCATAACGCAGAATCGAGATGATCCTTACTGTAGAACACAAGATCCAAGGCGAGAGGGGCGAGTGTGCCAGTGGGGCCGCTGCCCAGGAAAAACTATTTGAAACGCTTATCAACAATGAATTTTTGTTTGTCTACTTTATAGGGCCTACATTCTTTGATGCTCAGGGGCCCTTGTAGGCAACTTGCGCAAACGTTTTGTGCAAGGGCCCACACGAACGTTGTACAAAGGCTTTCTGAAGGTTTTTCACAGGGGCCCATGCGAACTTTTTGCCCAGGGGTCCACACAACCCATAATCCGTCCCTGGCCATCGTATGTGTTCATTTGTGTTCTCCAGAATAAATGAAGACATGAAGTCAATTGTTCCCGTAGTTTGTTCCATAATTTCCACACAACGCAGAGATTACACCGCTACACAGAGACCAATTGACGAACACTTACAGTTGGAGGGGCGTGGTTAAGCATGTTAAACTCCTGCCCATGCCGTCAAGCTGACGTCACCAGAGAAGGCACCTTGACGTGAGGAGCATTTCCAGATTTGGATTAAACATTACGAAGGAAAACTAATTGTTTTTTGTTTGATTTTTTGTGGACTGACTTGCACGGTTGTATTGTTCACCACAAAAATAGTAATGTGTGATAAACAGGCAAGGCAAGTTTATTTATATAGCACATTTCATACACAATGGTAATTCAAAGTGCTAAAAGGAGATTTAAAAAAAATCACAATAATAAAACAAAAGAGTTTTAAAACATTTACAATTTAAAAATATATATATTTAAAATGAATTAAAACTGTTAAAAAATGTAAAAGCGCAGTAATTTCTGACATAGCATAGTGCTCATTCAATAAACGCACACCGAGAGTTAAAGGAAGCGCTTCTTTAGCCTACAATTTATTCAAAATGAATAAAATGTTGTTGTTTTCAGCTGCTAAAGGCCAATTCACACCGTACAAAGTCTGTTGGGGTTTGTCTGTTCAGTGTGAAATGGCCTCAATAAAACCATCACATATACTGTAAACAAGCGCAGCTTCGGATTAAAAGCGCGTTTGCACTTGTTAGTAAAATCAATTTTGCATCATACAACTAGCTCACATTACTATTCTATTTTATTTGTTAAGTAGGCCTACATAACTAACGGTATGCATGTCTAGCTGTCAGCTGTTTTTTTAACAAAACGCCCCAAACAAACCCCATCCCCACCCTTCATTCTGACCGCAAGCTCAACTCAAAAGATGGAAGCCGTATTGGGCAGGTCTGACACAACACGTCCTGCCACTTGAATGTTTTCAGAGCCCATGAAAATAACAGTAACCACAGCCCTTTAGATACAACCAGTATGTGTGATTCATAGTAAGTTAAAGTATTAATCGGATTGTAAACAAAATTAATTGATTGAACAAATGAAAATCTTAAATATATGTTCTACATTTGAATAAACGTCAAAGAAAATTATAAATCAAACAAAGATCACTTACGTAACCCTAAACTTATGTGTCTGGACTCTAGTTCAGAGTAAAGATGATCGCGAGTCTCTTCCTCTCTTCTACTTCTCCGCGCGCACTGAACGGTATCGCGGGTCTTAACTGCTTCCTAGCATACCATACGCCCACGTTTCTGTAGCCGACTTAACATTAATTGGTCGATTTCTTTGAAATCACTTACTCGGTGACCGAACCGAACCCGCTGTTTCACTTTTATTTTCGCTTTCGTGTCCGCATTACTGATTCGACAGCGAGAGAACCCGCCCTGTCTCTATACCATGTAACGTTATGGCAGAAAAACTCCCTTTGTGTTGAGTACACACCACACCAGAGACCTCGCTAATAACAGTTTTTACGTTGTCTAACTACTGGTAAGGTAATACATTGTTTAAAACTATGAATATAGCTTACTTTTCAATGCTTTCAATGTCACTTTTGAGATAGGTGGCTACCATCATCCGACTAGTGAGACTAATTAAACAATTTGTTGTTGTTTTTTCAAAATGATTAATGACCTTTAGATTTGAGGTAAAATATAGCTTGTGCATGTTTAATGAGCTTTTGGCAAGTGATAACGTTTAAATAACATACGCTGTGTTGTTAAAATGTGTTGTTTTCCCCGCAGTCATGGCGTGTAGCAGGATGTCTGCTCCGGTGTGTCTGATTGAAAACGATGAAAAAGGAAAGCTGCGTGTCAGTAAAGAGGCCAAAGACATTCTGGATGGGATCAGTGAGCCGGTGGTGGTGGTGTCTGTGGTGGGACTCTATCGTACGGGGAAGTCTTACCTTATGAACCGCCTGGCAGGACAACAGTCCGGTGAGAGAAAAGTGTATCTCACGTACGGCGCATGCTGATATGATAACGAGGGCAGAACAAATGTGTCTGTATCTAATGAGATACAGGGAAATGGGAGCATTTTATGAAAAAATAAAGTCTAATAAAACAATAGAAAAATAAAGCAATTGGGGCAATATTGTAAACTATAAAATAAGGAGAATATGTAAATGATTGTGCTTGTGTTTTTAGATTCGGATTTTCCTGTACTTTAGGCAAACATAGTTATAATATGCAACAATATAATGTATATCTTTTCTCCAGCCCTCTGGGTTTTTTTGACCCGCAAATGAAGTTTGCGAAATAAAAAAAAAAAATTGTTATCTTCATGCAAAGGATTTGAGACTATGTATAATGCTAAACACTTGCAAGATATACAAAAAAAAAGATTTTATTTTAATGTAAAAGAAAAAGTCACGCTCAAGGTCTTCAAAAAATATATTTTTTGGTTATAATTTTGATTTCATAATATGTAGATATGAGTCCAACTGAAAAATAGTGGAGCTAATAGTGGAGCTCTACAGCCATCTACTGGTAGAAAATATAATTTTTTAATTTTAAAAGGCATTTAAAAAAAAAAAATCCAAATATCTTACACTAATCCATGTCAAATGATCCATGTTATCCCCATGAAAGCGAATTAGAAATTAGGGTATTTTATAAACAGCTGTTTTACCTATTTAAAACAACTTAAAATACATACTTAAACTACACACGTGAAGTAAAAACATTAATAAACAAAATAAAATTACATTGTTTTTAAAAAAAAAAAAAAACAATTACATTTTGTTGCTTGGCACCAAAAGACCCCAAAGATTAGTGTATATATTTTTTTATATTTATACTTTTATATTTATTATTATTATTATATTATATATTTTTTTCTACTTTACATTCAGTCATTGTGCAGACGCTTTTTTATAAAGAGAAAATATTTTTTGTTTTATTTATTTAGGATAAAAGAACAACAAACTTTTTTGCCAAAAACATTTTTACATTGCATATGCATTTAAATATAGCATGCACATATCATCTTGGATAATTATATATCATTGTGATTGTCTCAGGCTTTGCTCTCGGCAGCACTATTGAATCAAAGACCAAAGGCATCTGGATGTGGTGTGTCCCTCACCCCTATAAAGAAGGACATACTCTTGTGCTGCTGGACACAGAGGGACTTGGTGACGTAAAGAAGGTAGGGGAGGAAGACATCAGCAGTGATGTTTTCATAGTAAAGGCCTCCATTGGAAAAAAAGGGCCCACATACATTAATTTCAACATAAGTAACTCATATCTATCCACTTACTGTAGTTGACAGTCTTTTAATATTTCAGGGGGATGAGAAACACGACACATGGATCTTCTGTCTTGCTGTTCTTCTCAGCAGTACTCTAGTGTACAACAGCTTAGGAGTCATTGACAACACGGCACTGGAAAAGCTGCAGTATCCTTCTCACACAATAAACACAAAACATGCTCATCCAGCGCAATAGATTAAAAACTTTCTCAAAACACCGGTGTTATTCCTCCTGAACAGTGCTGATTTTAGCTATGTTACGGAGCTGACGGAGAACATTCGTCTGAAGGCAGAAGGGACTCAAGACGAGGATGAGGAGACAGATTTCATGCGTGTTTTTCCATCGTTTGTCTGGGCTGTTCGGGACTTTACTTTGGAGCTGAAAATAGGAAATGAGTTAATAACATCAGACGAGTATCTAGAGAGTGCACTGACACTTAAATCAGGTGAGCCATTACACATACACAGTAAACGCTCTCCATTTATTACCTTCAGCTGTGCCATATTTGAGCACAAAATTAGATCAAAATCTCTGCTCCAATACCCCACCCTCCCGGCTGAGAACCACTGTTCTAGCAGATGCTAAAGAACATGGGAGAATTAGCTAGTCTATGCTGCTCTATTCAGCAGATTGTTTTAAATATAATAACAGGTAGCCGTTCAAATTATTACTGCTTGTTTGAAGTGTTGTTTATTATTTTAGACTCTTCGCCTCAGACTGAGAAGTATAACCTGCCCCGCCGCTGCCTGCGTCATTTCTTTGCGGTGAGGAAGTGCTTTGTCTTCCCCCGGCCTGCAAGTACGCAAAACATGAGAAAAATGGAGCAGCTGAGCGAGACTGATCTGGATTCAGAGTTCCTTGATCAGGCAAACACTTTCTGCCATTACATTTTTAATAGTGCAGACCCAAAAACGGTCAGCGGAGGCCGTATAATTACTGGAACAGGTGTGTATTTGTATCATTGTAGTAAAACCTCTGATTTTATTTTAGACACATGACATCCATCAATCTACAGTCAATATTAGTGAAGCACAATATATTGATTTCTAGCTGTTTGGGTTTTTTTTAATTCGTATTATCATTCCAAAGGTGATGTACTCTTTTCTTATCTTTTGAGTGTTGTTCCAAAATCGTTTACATAATCTGTTTCCGGACAGCTCTGGGTAATCTCGCTGAGGTTTACGTAGAGGCGATCCGCAGCGGGAAGGTTCCTTGTTTGGAGAATGCAGTGGTGTCTCTGGCTAAGATCCAGAACGTCCGTGCAGTAGAGGAAGCCCAGCAGATCTACATGACTGAGATGCTCAACATGGCTCAGCTTCCTATGTGCCCAGAAGAGCTGTCCAACATCCACAAAACAGCAGAGAAAAAAGCAGTTGAAGTTTTCATTGCCATGTCTTTCAATGACAATGACCAGATCTACCAAAAAGAGCTCATGGTAAAGTACCTGCTAACACAAAAAGCTCAAATCAACAGTATGTAAACATATTGTCGAGTACAAATTTAACAGTTCATCACATTTTCTGTATTTCAATTGTTTTAGGGGAAACTTTATGATGAATATCAGCAGATGTGCCATCAGAATCAGGAAGAATGTACTGAGCAATGTAAAGCTGTTCTGCGTGAGGTGTTTGATACGCTGGAAAAAGGTGTCACTGATGGAACATACCTGATAACTGGAGGATACAGAGAGTACAAGGAAACACTCAGACGTCTGACCAATGACTATAAAGCAAGAACACACTCACAAATAATGGTAGAGTAAAACATGCATACTTTGCTTTAGATGGTCGCAACAGCACTGATCAATATCTTTAATGCTGATAAAGATTTAAAATAACATGCAGTCATAAAACAAAAATATACTATTCTTCATTCCAATGGGTCCATTGGGTAAAGATTTGATGTTAAGACTCAGGAGCTTATTCAAGCGTTTCTTAAAACTCCTACAGCACAACGCTAATGATTAAAGCGGTCCAAAAATAAATAAATACTGTCCTTATTCCTAAAACGCCATACAGCATCTCTATTGGTTCAATGGAAAACCAAAAAAATAATGGGACTGCAAGTTGAAATATAACCTGCATGTTGTAAAGATGTGTAGATATTTTAGTATTATTTATATGCTATTGTAATATTTATTAATATTTGGAATTATTTTGTATTTTTGCATACAGTAAGTTATATTTCAAATAGCTTGTTTTACTTCAATATTTTTCAGTTTGTTGCTAAAGTAACTTTCTTGTTTTTATCTAATATGTATATTTATTTAATAAAAAAAGACAAATAGTTTAGTAGCAAAGATTGTTTTATGGATTACTTGTAGCACGTTTATATGAAACCAGACTTTTTTTCTACAGAGTGAAGATGTGCTGAGCAAGTTTTTAAAAGAAAAGGAAGATATTGGAAATCTGATTCTACAAGCTGACCAATCTCTCAGTGAGGCGGAACAAGAAAAAGAGGGTACAGTTCAAATCAGATGCATACTTCTGTATCATTAGAAGTCAGTAAGACAGTACAATGACTACAAAGAACTGTAATAGAGTTAGCAATTGATTTTACATCAAAATTAGTTCATTATGCTGTCTCTCTTTCTTTATACAGTGCAGAGGTTGAAGAATGAGATTCTAGAGCAGCGCCAAAGAGGTCTAGAGGAACAGAACCGGTTACAGGATCGGGTGTTTAAAGATATGCAGAGATCCCATAAGGAACATATGGATCAGACCATTCTTCGGATGGAAAGAGAGCAGGAGAGAATGAGGAGAGACAATGAAAGAGTGCTGGAAGCCAAACTAAGAGTAAGAACAGGACATGTTCTTTCAAATCATGTTCTTTGCAGAGCTTAAGAAAAGTCACCTTTCAAAAGATCAAAGAGCTGGTTGGCTATTCTTTCATTTGTTGCTGTTTGTGTTGTATTGCAGGAGAAAGAAGCTCTTTTACAGGAGGGTTTACAGAAGCAAGCCTCCCAGATGCAGAAGCAGATTAACGGTCTAAAATCAGACATGCAAAAAGAAGAGAAGTCTAAACCATCCAGGCTCGAGCGGATTGCCGACGGTCTCAGTGCCACAGCAGAATTGATCTTGCCGGGCTTTGTCATGAAATGGTTCAGATAGGAGTGGTTTTCACACGTTTCCCCGCTATAGAGCTTAGAAAGATTAGAAAAGTGTCATTACCTCTGTATTTTGTTCAAAATAAGCACTTGATATTATGGATCCACAGAAAAGATTTTGTGATGCAGTTAAAGCAGTTGATCTCATAGAGATTCTGCCGATCAGCTTTTATTTAAGAGATCTGAAGACTACATGAAATATTCTATATGTACTGCAGTGCAATAACAAGCTCACACACTCAGTGCGGTTATGTTTATAATGGCCTGTCTCAAAGTTCAGAGCCAGACATCAGCCTTCTGAGTGTGTCTGAGGACTCCGCTCGAATCCAGGGCTCGGTAGTGGCTGTATCAATGGAGCTTGGTCTGCCAGGAGACTGCAGGGCAAAATGCTCATCACCATCATCAGAGCAATCTCCTAAACACATAATTGAAATGAGTTGTGCATCTCCAGAATCACAAAACATACACCGAATTAAACACACACACCTCCTGTGGTGTTGTGATGGAGGAAGGATTGAAGTCTCTTCATCCTGGGAGTGTTTGTGTCTCTGAGCTTCCTTGTGGTGAAGGACTGCAGCTGCACTGGCTTCCTCTCTGCAGACTACACACACATATACAATGCTAGTGTTATAGGCTCTTTTTCTTTAGAAATGAAACAACAAGTAGTTAGAACAGAAATAGAATAGAATACAGAGTAAATTGTCAAGGGTCAAGTTTTTTTATTAAAAGAAACAAGCAGATAAAATTAGCGTAAGCATTAGAATAGAGGGTAAAATGAATGTGAAAATGTTTTCAGCCGTTTCTTGAAAAAGATTAAGGACTCAGCTGCTTGGATTGGATAGGAAATATCAAATTATCACAAATCAATCCATGGCAGCAGTTTAAAGTAACCAAATTCTTTGGAAAAAATGCAGACTGCATCCAAAAAGAGCTAATTTGATGGTGTGAACACTCATTCAAAAGAGGTATAAATACAGAATTATACACAGTATTATGATGCTTAAAGGAGTGGACACAAAAATCGTGGAAGTGAAACATGTTGCGGGAGTAAGCAGCAATGGTCAGAAATTCGTAAGGAGTGGAATTAAGGAAACACCAAAATCCTGGACATTTTGGCAATTAGGACATCCTGACCAGACCATTAGTGACAACATTTATATTTTGGGGTGGAGTAACACTTTAATGATTTGATCATTTACCTATTTCATGTATAAAAATCAAAGCATCACAAAAACAAGTGCCTATTGGTTTTTTGTTAGTTAAAAAGAGTTGAAATCATGCGCATCATGACATTTTTTTTCCCAAAATATCTAATAATGAATCGACTGACACAAAGAAAAAAGACAATGTGAAATGCAAATCTATCAGTATTTTTTGCACGAGTCTGTAAGTCACTTTATAGACATATGTTTAGATGTTTTAGTGTGAATTACCTGCAGGTTTGCTAGTCTGCGTCGCTCACGTGCAGAAAGTTGAGCAGAT
>JAUMHR010000029.1:2549475-2563800 GCA_032361145.1 Enteromius fasciolatus
AATAATAATAAATAAATAAATAAATAAATAAATATATATATATATATGCAAAAATCAAATAATCTGTAAAATACATTTATAAGAATTGCAAATTACATAATCTAATAACAAATGAAGATTAACCAAAAATATTAATTTGTAGTCATTGGCTGTAAGTATAATCAAATTTACGGTTCATAAAGAATATATTTAATAAATAAAAAAATAAACGAAATATCTAAAGTCTTATGCTCACAGAGGCTACATATATTTAAAAAAAGTGTAAAACAGTAATATCGTAAAATAATATTACAAAATAAAACATATTGAAAAATTTATTCATGTGATAGATCCTTTAGAAATCATTCTAATATGCTGCCTTTCTGCATAAGAAATATTTCTTCTTATTATATTATTATGCTGAACATAATTGTTTAATGTTAAACATTTTTCTTCAGATGGTTTTGATTAGTTCAAAAGATCAATATATTTTAGATCCAGTCAGCATGCTGGGAATGAGATGAATGAATGAGACAAGTTTAGGGGAAGAGTTTTAGATCTTATTTGACCAGTTTCTGCAGAGCAGGTCAGAGCGGTGTTCCGATTCGGAGAAAAAACTCTTAGACGAGTTACAAGGGTGTGGAGTATTATTAAATAACAGGCACATTTTCCTCATTCTTTATATTGTATGACTGTCTAATGCAAGTAATGCCAGGTACGTAGTAAAAAATAATAATAAAAGAAACTATTTAGACAAAGACACAATGAAAGAATGTTCTTCTACATGTGACACAATAGTGTGTGTGTATATGTGGTGGTTAACATACGGGCTTCTTGATGAAGAACACAGACAGTGCACCAATCAGTGGCATATCTCCTAGTAATGGCTCCATGATGACCCTCAGCATACCATTAAGCTACAAATGCAAACAAGAAAAAAAGGTAAGATTATAATATATTGTGAACAGTGAGCAACGCTGGATTCAGACTTGCTTGCATGAGCACTACAGCTCAATGTGTTGCAGCATATTCAGTAACTATTAGTCAAATAATACTGACTTGCATATAATGCATTAATATGATATGCACAGTTTGAATCCTGCTTGGGTTATTTCCAGATACCACCTCTCATAATGTTTCCTGTAACATCTCCACTATCCTTTTTAAAGTCAAAAAGGTAATATAAATAATTAAAAAATGTCTGCTTGCAAATATGAGAGCGGACTAACATTACATCTATTGACTGGCTCTGTTATACACTTCGAAATCATATCAAAGTTCTTGTGTGGTCACTCTGATTGTTATCAGGATAATGGGGGCATTCTCAAATGTAAGCAACGTTATGTAAGCAACACACAAACAGGCATCTGTCACACACTCTTACCTGTATGCTCTTGATTCCTGCACGGCAATAGTATTTCTTAATATCCACATCAATTTCAGTGTTTCCGACATAACTAGGCAAATACAAGAACACACAAACAGACTTTCAGTATCTCAAGTCCTGTAATGAATCTTAGTGGTAAATGTTATCTGTGTGTGTATTTTACCTGATCTGTAGATCCATAATAATCTGTCGTTTATCTACATTCTCTGTATAAACTTTCACTCCATCCACCCTGAGAGGCTGCAGACAAATGAAAAAATATTATATTGTGTGTATAAGAGTATGCAAATGTGTTTGTTGGTTGTTTGTTTGTTTGAGGACAAATGTCTTTAGACGCGAGCTAAATATGACTAAATCCTTTGCAGTTGTCCTCAATAGTAAAGAGGATCTTTAATCTGTTTTTATTAGTATTTTTAAATGCCAAAGGTTTCCTTTTAGGGATATATTTGGGGTTTAGACTGATATGTTGCTATTATTATAATATAATATATATTAAATATAATATTATATTTTTTATAATTAGTATGTCACTATATATATTTTTTTAATTCACTAACATTTTTTATATAATTAATATTTTATTTATAAATGTGTTTTTATAAATGCAGTCATTTTTGATGATTTTACATGCACTTTATCTGAATACATAAAATTTGGGTTGGTTTAGGGTTTGAGTTGCAGGTCTATGGTATGCTCTAATTTAGACAGCTATGTAAACATGTGCGTGTACCTTGTCCCCCATGTCTATCTTGGAGAAGGTGAAAGTACTAAGGTGCGCATTGGCTCCCTGCACTGCCGGTTCAATGGTCTCTCTGAAGATTTTATCTACAAACTGACAAATATATGGCCACATCTGATGCACAGTCTGTTAAAAAAAAGAGAAAGAGAGAGTGTTAATACTCTTGAGGAGACATTTCTGGGTTAGCATAGATTCAGATCTATTTTTATAAAACCACACCACCACACACACATACCTTGTTGAGCCACTCCACTCTCTCCACATCTGGAAAATGAACCTGAAACACAACACAGGCAGAATTTTATTGTAATGGATATTTAAAGCACATTCATTAGTCACTGCACATCACCGGCTAACAGTAACAGCACTCAAATATTTTTACACTTCCTCACAATGACATATTAATTCTTAAAATTCAGAGCAAGTAGTGAAATGATGCATTGGTATAAACAGAAGAGTTTAATTTCCACTTCTCGAATTCTTAAAATGAACTAGTTTATTTTCGTTACTCATCATATCCATTACCAAAGTATAATGACACAATTTAGCTGCTTAACTAGAAAATTGTGTAACTCTGCTGAAGACCAGGAGACTGAGGTGGCTATTTTTAAGGCTATGGATGGTATATTTTGATTTCCTAGGTAATGAAAGCAGATATCCTAAAATCCCTCTGTATTTTTTTTTTTCATTTTGCGTATAAACAAATATAGGATATGGCTTTATCCTATATTCAGATATATGTACCGGAAATATATGCAAATTTCCGCATATTTAATGAGATATTGCCTCTTTTGCATATTTAAACATAAAATAAAAAAAAAACTTGTAATACATTTTTTTCTCCTATTCACGCGAGTAATCAACTGGTAAAGTTTCATGGTCCTATTTGTAAGTTAAAAATCTTACCCTATTCACCTGTAGTGTCTGGCCTTAATAAAGCAGTCATTCGTAATAGGCTTCAATATGTCTAAAGAGACATTCTTCATTGAACCAGTATTTGAATAAAATATAATTATATAATAAACAGGAAATTCTGAAAATTACTTTTGTAACAGAATTGTTAAAGAAAAATGATGAAGGATAGGATGTCGTAGTTAAAAGTAATTTTTTGATTTTGAAATTAAATGTTACTATTTTGTTATTCCAAAAAACATAACATTTTTCGCTGAACAACACTATAACAAAATATTTAAAAAAACAATCCACATTTCATGAATGTAAATAAAATTATTACTGCATTACGTTTAATAAAGAAAACACAAAAGTAAACATTTCTAGTTTAATTAATTGTGCAAAATGTGGTTTCTTTATATTAACTGTGATATTTAATTGGAAATTATAAATCGGAAAATTGGCTGTTTTACCAAACCTTTTCCAGTATTTACCTCACCGCATTATTTACTGATAACTTAATTAAGTTAGAGTTAACCAATTAACAGTTTTGTTAAATGAGAACGGTTGCTATTTTACTCATAATTAAATCACACACAAACGTAGACACTCATTTGTTTCTTTCTTAATGCCATGTCAAACCATATAAAAACATGAACATGGAATACGGGTTAAATTTGAATTGTAGTGTTGCAGTTTTGGTCGCATCATGCTGCTCGCTCACAGTGTACACAATGCGTCTCTCTCTTTGGCTCTTTATCTTATTTTCCTCGAGACGCAGTAGTGTAAACTCTGGTAGGAAGAAAGGACCTATATGGAAAGATGTGGCACAAAAGCACGCGAGTGAGAGATATGCCAGAAAAACCAAACGGAAAATCCCTGACTTGTCTTTGGCTCCATTTCTTTCTCATATTTTCCTGAGGGAGAAAGCCAGCCTATGACTCAAAGCTGTGTTATTTCCTGATTATACGAGCAGAGAGCAGACAGCAGCTAAAGTTAGCCTGCTAATTCCCATGGCCTGTCAGAGAGCAGCCGCTGATCTGATCTGATATTACAAACTCTGCATCTCTACATGCATTATCTCTGCTGCAAACACACACAAACACACATATCTCTGGCCTTTAAAGAGCTTAGAAAACATTGCTAGGGGTCAAAGTCTCATTCACAGACACACTGTGAAGATATTTTAATGTTCTCCTCTTTCTTTCAAACATCACACACTAGATCCATAAATAGAGTGAAATGAGAATATAAACGAGTAATTCCAGTTTCAACAGCACAGTTCTGACACAACACAGGCAGCTCGTCTAAGCACGTAAAGCCGATTCACGAAGACATGTTAACAATGTTAACACTCTGACTAAATGCAGTAACGTGCATGTTATTTATCCACATGGGTGTGAGCGTGAGCATCTGTGTAAGATCTGATCTGTTCAGCAATGTCATTTCCTAGGCAAGCAAACAACTTTGTCATATACAAACAGAAACAAACACACAAGCGCGCTCATTCTGAGAGCAACCAGGAAGAACCTCATATAGAGCTGACCTCATCTAACCTCTAAAAGGATCAACCAGAGGTGTAGATTGTCTTCGGCGAACTCCATGAAGGACTGACAGCTTGAGCTGCTTAATGATTTTCTGAGGTATCACAGGCACGTCTGAAATGATTCAGCAGGAGTTGGAAACAGGTCAAAGGGCATTCAGCTGAGCAGAATGTGTCAGACAGTCAGCGTGTCAGATTCAAAGCTTGCAGCTGATTGGATGGTATTACTGGAGGAGCACAAGACGAAAATCTAAATCTTTTAAAGCTGGAATGCACGAACGGTAAAATTAAATAGCTAGCCAATGATGTTCATGTTATGACCAGAAAAGTCTGAAAGTATTAAGAAATGCTAGAGAAAATCATGTAATTATAAAATTAAAAAGTTATTAAAGTGTACTGAGTGTGTGCTGCATGACTGCAAAGGTGATCTAAACGTGAAAATAGATGGAAATGAGCATGCGCAATTATATATCTAATAACAAAGCATACATATTTACACAAATAATCGTAAAATCGTAAAAAAAAGAAAATCGTAAGACTTTATCAGTGAATGATGAAAAAGATCAAGTAAATGTTGGCAGAATTTTAATCTCTTAGTGAACTAAACCCAAGAATAACAGCTCTGTTTACTCCTTGATCAATAGGAGTTTGTTTGGGTTGATGAATGGCGAAGTAAACAAGCATCTCATTTGAGAGAGAACAGACAGACTGTCACCCCCCAGAAATTTACAGACAGTGATGACAGGATGACAAGATGAATGAGGCTGGCTGGACAGATCTGCTGATATAAGTGAGTTGTAGTTTATTCAGTCAAAGACAAATCTGACGCACAGAAAGACATACTGTCCTAAAGAGCGCGGTGCTTCCTGAACAATCAGAATGATGGCTATGGGTGGAAATCAATGTAGAAGATAAATGCTTAACCTCTACTCTACCCCTCTACTACTGGAGAGCAAGGAAAAAACTGCCATGTTCTCAGCACCTAACACAGAACAGACAACAGAAGAACTAGCTAAACAAACACCATCCCTTAAGGCCTTGACTTTGATCAGACAGTAAAGCAAACATACTGTAATAAATAACACACACACACACACACAGAGCAAGAGTAAAGGCATCTCTTGCACAAAATACTGTTTTGCAGCGGTCTGTTGGAGCCTTATTTTGTATTAGAGTGCACTGAAGAAGTTCTGAGGTATTTATTTACCAATTACCAATATTACATTTTACACTAACGTTTAATAATCTATATTGATTCCCAAAAGCAGCTGTTACATCCCATGACGTGTTTAATTGCCTACTTACATCTGTGATGTATGTGGCCAACATTCGTTTAAATTATTTGGTGCAATCTAATTGTATTTTCTTTACTTTTTGTTGTTGTTGTTTTTCCTCCCTGGCTGTTCTCTCTCTTTCTCTCTCGCTTGCTGTCACCCCTTCGCTTGGTATGAAAGTCAGCTGTGCCTAATTAAAAATCAAGCTCTGGGGGTGACCTGATTGGTCGATGTGATGGGAGACGGTGGATAAAGCTGAGGTGCAAAGCCAGGAAGCTGAGAGTCTTTCCTCCTGCCCCAGCATGTGATTCTTGTGCCTGTATTGTTGACGGTTGGGCAGGCCTAATTCCTTGTTTTCTTTACTAAGAGATTCCATTGTTAGACGATACAACATGTTTATAGCTGGTCTCTGTTGAATTATATAGCTCAAATCGCTTTGTTAACCATTTTTCAATTAGGGGAGCTGTAGAGAGGTGGACGCTATTTTCCTTTGCTAATTGTTTTCTCCTGTTTTTGGTCAGTTAGGGAGTGAGGTAAAAGTCATGTTGTTTATTTGTCTTTTCTTTTTCTCAGGTAAGTTAGAGTAATTCTCCCAAAGCTTAGACTTCTTAAGGTTGTTGTTTTGGCCTGGTCTCCTCTTGAAGTTTCTTGCTTCCCTCTTTTTTTGTTGAAATCAGAGTCAATAAAAGAAAAGAATTGTAGCCTAAATCTCTGTGATGGCCTCAGAAACCTTTTTTTTTTCTCCACAGCTCCTAGACAGGAGAGAATGTAACACAGCAATGCCAGTTGTTCCCCAAAGTAAACGCTTTACTTATGGTAACTACTAATGTCTTCTAATCATATTTTTACAATAAGGATCTGTTAGTGCTGTCAAATGATTAATCGCGATTAAATCGCATATAAAATAAAAGTTTTTGTTTACATAATATATGTATGTGAACTGTGTATATTCATGTAAATACACACACATACAGTATGTATTTTGAAAATATTTACATGTTATGTACATTTATATATGTATATTCTAAGATTTTATCATATATATATATATATATATATATATATGCGTGTATGTATATATATATATATATATATATGTGTATGTGTGTGTGTATATATATATATATGTGTGTGTACATATATATATGTATACACACATATAAATTCATTAAATATATTAACTTGACATATTTTTCTTAAATGGTTGTATTTATATATACACAAGTCATTCACCAATTTTTTTATTAGCCTATTTCTTTGTTTATTTTTAATTTGCATATTGGTTGATTTCATATGTAAATACAGCAATTGCTATGCATGCATTATAGAATTACATATATTTTTATTATACATATCAGTTATATAATGCATATTGGTGGCCTTCTCTCCCAACCAAAAATACTCTTTCAGTCAAAACCATGCAGAAGTGAATGTGTTACACAGAAAGCCTTGCACAAACCCTTTTGTGTACTCTTCATTCAAAGCTAATAAAACTCAAACTTCACTGGCTTTTCATTGCCGTGCTTGATAAAGATTCACTTGTTAGTTATTAACACATGTACAAACACAAAGACAACAGGGCAGGAGAACTGCCTTTATAATATCTGCCCTCCAGGTAAAGTGTCACTGTATCTGATCGGCCAAACTATTGTTCAGAAACAGAACGTGATGCACCTCATCTGACTGACAGGTCACTATGGCAACATTTCCTCGAGCATGTGACTCACTGTGCTTTGGTGATGTCATAATAAAAACGTCAACTGGCAGTTACTGTAGTAACACTCCACACCCACTAAAGATAGGTTCCTTCACCATAAGCAGACCTCATCCGACACAAATATTTAACCAGTTCCAGTTTTATTAAACTAAACTTGATAAATAAATATAGGTAGACATATTTTGAAAATAATACTAATAAAATGGTAAAATAATAATAATAAAATAAAAAAATTAAAATTGTAGAGAAAACAAAAATAACATTTTATTTAAAATATTAACAAAACTATATAAGCATATCTATGATACTAAAATAACACTGACTCACAATCAAACAGACATGCAACCAATCCCAAATCAGACAGTCAGTCAACCTGAGTTTCATGAATTACCAGTTCACTTTACTTAATATCAGCCCAAAACCGAAAGACAGAACAATGACAGCCTGTCCCAGCCATAGCAAGACTGTGATTTACAGCTAATGGAGTGAACACTGGAGTTCTGTGTCCCTGAATGCTGCTTTCAGCACAAAGGCCTGTTAATACGCCAGAACTATGATCTCCGGTTAGACAGCAAGCTCATTTGTTTAAAGTAAGAGAACACCAAAGTCTGTGGGCCAAAAGAAACAGACTTCACAACCTTACTTGTCTTTGTTTGTGCTTAGAGCTTTGAAGATTTTCCACAAGGATTCAAAATCATGAAAAATGACTCTGAATGCAGCCTCTGAATGAATGTTTCATGTTCAGAATGTGTTATCAGAGCTGCACCCCCATCTAGTATTTAAATTAGCAGTTGATCAAAACAGATTATTGAAATCCTTAAAAGTCCACTTAGGTCTAAGAGCACAATACATATATTTTCTGAGCATTTTATGTGATCGTAATAAATGTGCCTGACATGAAAGCTTATAAATATGAAAATACTTACTAGTGTTACTATTTAATTACACTGCATTGTAAGAGAAGTTTGTCTTGGACACTATGGTGGTGCTGAACAGATATAACAATATAAACATTAAAAATTAAATGGACGACTTCATTATAATCAACCATTATAAATAAAAATAATCTTTATTGGTCATAGTTTTTTCCCCCATTACAAATATTTTGCATAGTGCAATGCAATTTCCTATTTTATTTTAAATAATTTATTTTTAATTTTTAGTACATGTATGCAAAGTTTTACCTTTACTATGACAAATTTTAATTTACAATGTTCAATAAGTTATTTTTACATCATACATCATGTTTTCTTATTATTAATTTCAAAATATTGGCCTTTTATACTGATACTTTTAGTTTACGTTGTAGTAAATTTATGCAAAGTAGTGAAAAGTTTACAATAGGATAAATTTGAATATGGGAAAAGAAAAGGTTAATGCCATCATTTGTCTCTTTTTCTAATGAAGACCTATCAAATGAAGTAATTTAGAAGACATTCTGCAATGGGTGCAGTTCTGATACTTCACTTTCAATTTGTGGTCCGCATTAGATTTGTGACTCATTCAGGTATGCAAGCAATGTCAGTGAATACGCAAACTTTTGACAACATCAGATTTTAACGACACACACGCAGAGTAATGACACACCGGTTAAACAGGGCTGTGTAAGACCTACAGTAGGCTATAGGTCAAGGCTGGGGTCAGAGTTCTCCGTGTGAAACATTAACAGACCGGAGTAACGCGATGTTCAGTGTGTAACTCACCCACGGCGGCAGCTCTGAGGTCTGGATGCTCTGACGCACCGCTCGCTCCTCTTGGTCCAGAAACGCCAGCGCCCGGTTCACCGGAGCGAATCTGCTGCCCTGGTTCCGCCTGAGCCAGAACAACGCGGCCAGGACGATGAGGACCCAGCTGAAGCTGAACTCTAGATATCCCAGCAAGTATATAGGGAAAATTAGCAGGAATGTTTTGCCGAACTTGATCCCCATCTGCGTGGCGTCTGTCACCGCGGACTGCGGCTCCTCGTCCGGTAGCACCGGCCCGGGTGTTTTGACATCAGTAGGGCTCGGCGGAACAGAACCCGGTCCGTTCTGACTGACCGCCGGTGCGGGTTTGGGTTCCACTCCGTTCACTGACGCACTCATCTCCAAAGTAAACAAATCAAAAACAAACAACAAAACTAAAACCCAAACAACTCAGAGAGCTTCTACAGAAACATCTCAAACGTTTACAAATCTTTGTCAGAAAACAAAATGAGTCGCGTCGCTCGGTTCCGGGCTCTTCCCAGGAGCGCAAATGATTGGATCAGCGCTGCTCCCTAAACTGCTCCCCACCCGACCTTGCCTTGTATGGAGCGGCCGTCGGCCCGTGATTTTCCGCCCTTCCCGACAAACTTTAACTCGCTCGAGCGTTCCAGCTGCTGTCCGAGCCACGTCTCTCTGTACCGACCGTCACCGCGCGAGCTGAGAGCGGCACCACCTCTCGCGCTCACCACATCCTGCGAGAACACGCTGCTCAGGGTTACACACACAGGAAGACTCGCTGGCAGAATGAGGGTGGCGCAACGTGCGCAGAGGCGGTCTACAAGCGACACCTAGTGGACGAAACTAAACATACAGAATCACCTCACACCGAATGTTGAAACTATCTATTGCAAAAAATATCCAAAAGACTTGCATTACTCTAAATAGTTAATCAAATATATCTATCTATTGCAAAAATAGAATTACAAAACAAAGCTAATGCTGATTAGTACTGATATTAATATTAACATTTTTAATATATGAAAAACTAAAAGTCATACTTTAAACATCTGTCATAGACATGGTGTGGTAGCTCAACAGAACCAGTTTGATTCATAAGAATGAGACTAATCACATAAAACAAAGTAATATTTTAGTTTTTTCCTCGCATCCGTTAAGCATACAATTACAGTAGCACAATCACCCAAACATGCCCTTTTCTTTCATATTGTATATTACTTTTTATAAAGATGCGATAAATGAGAAAATGCTGATTGGAAATTAGCTGGCGGTAATGCATTTTGTTCACTAGATGGCAGTGCATGTGCATCGTTGTCCTAACAAATGTTTACAACACAGATACGTATTCTCCATAAGAATAGTTGAAAATATTTTATTGACATATGAAAAGACATCATGACATAATCAAAGTGCTTTTGTATCTTACAGGTAATGGAAGCTTCAAAAATAAATAAAGATATAATAAACACACATTGTGCATTATGTCCTCTTTCTGTCACTCTTCCCATCCCTCCCTCGCCCTCTGTCTCTCTAGATATAGACATAAAACAGGAGAGATCTGCTGATGCTGGGCAATGAATCTAGAATGCAAATTCTAGTTCACATAGATCTATATTTACGCGTATCACAGTGCAGATATGATCTTATTCATATACATAATAAAATGACCCAAAGTTAGCCTAAACTATTAAATCACAGAAACGATATTGCAAAAACAAGACAAAATGGAAACGACTTTCTGTACATAATTAACAATTATGAAAATGACTTAGTAACATTTAGTATCTTTAAAATGATAAACATGCTAAATAAGTCAGTCTGTGATATTCTAATACAACTTCAAAAATGTGTATCAACAAAGACAACAGCAAAGACGAGCATAAAACAACGATATGCAGAGAAACATACATTAAAAGCACAAATATGACAGGTATATTTGTGACCGCAGGTTTAAAAACACAAAATAAATAACACAAATTTAATTGGCAACAGCAATATTTATCATATAAAATCCCCTGTAGTTTAAATTAAATTTAGTGTGCAAGTAAAAAAAAAAAACACTAGCAAAATATTGGCCGACACAAAAACTGAAAAAGATATGCTTGCAAGTCCCTCTGTGAATGATATGCGAGTGTGTGTGTTAGCAGGCCGACAGAAGCGCTGACAGTGAGAAGGTGCCGTAAATCTTCGTGATTGTGCCTGAGCTCACGAGAATGAGTCTGTCTTTAAGATCATCAGTGTGCGTATTTCTACATGTTGTAAGCCACATATATGGGGTCGAGTTGGTCGGCGAGGAAGCCGTCCCGTAGGTGCATGCGTTGCTTCTCTCCGCGAGAGTTGATGGGAATTACACCCGTGTCCACAACCACCACCACGCCGACAATCAAGTAGTGTTCCTCTAGAACCACGTTAGTTACCATGGGAACCAGATCTAGAGCTTCCTGCTCGGAACCGTCCAACTCCACAACCACCACTAAGAGATTCGTCCATGTGAACACCGCGCTGAATGAGAGAAAGAGAGAGGCGCTTAAATCTATGGAAATAAGGCAATACAGAATAGCTGTGCGAGCTCCATTTCACACGTTTGCGCAATGCAACTACACTAGGCATTAGCATAAACTCTTGAACTGCAGTCAGTTTTCTCTCTCAGGTCAACTACTGTATTGTCAGCAACATTATGAGGAGAAACTTGCTGAGCACACAAGTTTAAGGACGGCTACCTGAATAATAACACATCCGGTTTAAGGACACAGACATTTGAAGGAAACCACTGCTTCCTTGACTACTTAGGTTTGTTACTGCTGGTGAAAATGTGTGTTTATGTTGAGTGTGGCTTATTTAATCATTTTTAAGTGTTGTGTTTTATTTAAGTGGTTATTTCAGGCTTTCTATTTAGCTGTTATGAATAATAACACTTTGTTTTGATTTGAAATACCTTTCATTCACAAACTGTTTTAATAATTTATCAATCATAAACAAGTATATTTTATGTTTTTGGTTTGTATTTCCAGTAAAAACGGGGTCTATGAGACTTAAACAAAACAAAAATGAATACATCTATTCAGCAAGGATGAATTAAAATGACTGATAGTGATGACATCGACATTTTATAATGTTGCAAAATATATTTCTAATAAATGATTCTAAACGGTCTATTATTTAAACGTTTTTTTTACCAAAAAAACCCCAAAAAACAAAATGATCATGATTGCCACAAAGGTCGCACAACTGTTTTCAACACTGATGAAAATACATACGCTATACATACACACACACACACACACACACACACACACACACGCACACATATGAAAAAAATATTTCTTGCGTCTTGAGCATCAAATTATGATATTAAAATGATTTCTCAACGAAGTCATGACATTGAAGACTGGAGTAATGGCTGCTAAAAATTCAGCTTTGCCATAACAGAAATAAATTACATTTGGAGAACATTTTTAAAAAAGTAAATAGTAGAAATAATAATACACCATAATACTGATTTTACTTTTTTTTTGCAATCAAATACATGTAGCTTTGGTGAATTTTTTTTAATCAATTTTGAACAGTATTCCTTTAAATATTTATGTACTTTTTTGTAATATAAAAATATTTTTATTGTTAGACAAATTCCACTTCTAATTAACATATTTACATAGAGTATGCTTCCGGCCTTAGTGTGAATATGTGGCTGTGTGTGTGTGCGCTCACCACTCTGTGATATTCCGGTGTGCCCTGATGATGGACGTTTCAATGTCAATGGGATGGTATTTCATGCCTCTCAGCTCCATGACTTCATCTAACGCTCCCACCACATAAAGGGCGTCGTGCCTCTCTGAACACATAAAAGTGAAACAACTCAATACAAATCAAATATCTCTGTGACAAAAAAAGCACAGTATTCACTGAACACACACCTCCACTTGCATCTGTGAGGTCAGTCCTCCGCAGGAATCCCATGTATCCGGTTCTGGCCCACACAGTCTGAGTGTCTCCAAAGCTCAACCTGGCTCCGAAATGATCAGAACGCACATTTTCCTCTCCGAACACAGTGAAGTACCCACTGGCATTCTGTGGACTATGGACCCAGATCTGCACTCATTTTAAAATACAAACTCGAGTTAGACACTTGCTAATGAGAGTTGCTATTTATTCATCTGATAGACAAGAGATTGCTATTGGTCTAACCTCCCCTAAATGAGAGTCTCCGATTGGCCCCTTTGTCTCTGGATTAGCGATGATGATGCGTACACCTGGTAAAATCTGTTGAAAAAAGGAACGGGGATTAGATTTAATTTAGGAAAACATAGAAAGCTTTAATTGTCTTACTTACCTTCCCAGATTCCATGAGAGGTAGACTGTGTGGAGATCCTCTTTCAACTAGTCTCACCCTGCAGACACACACAGACACACCTCAGTAATAGCAAACCAGAAATAAATCTTAGAAATATACTTAACATATTCAACATTATTTCAATAAATATGAACAGTAACTATTAATATGAAATAAAATATTTAGTTTTATCTGCTTAGGCTGACAACTAAAGGGCCTCCTTTTACAGACTATTTGTTAAAAACTTTCAGGCACTATTTTATACCCAATTTGTATTTTTATTGATTGGTGGTGATAATAAGATACCTAGTGTGTGTATGTGTGTGTGTGTGTGGGGGTCTTGCCTGTCATGTCTCAGTGCTCTCATGTCCACATAGACAGTTGTAGGGTCGGGTCCTGATGTACCCTGCACAAACACAAAAATCGCCTTCTTTAAACAGCAGTTAAATTTACGTTAAAACATGAAGCATCATGCTCTGGTGGACAGTTACTATCAATAGGACTTGCATTAACAGTGAACAAAAATATACAAATGTAAAGTGCATGGAGAAGATTAATTCAATCAGCAGAACGGGGAAGATATACAGTAGTAGAGGAACTATAGTCTAGCCTAAAAAGTGATACTTACAAAAAAGCAACATTTTCTGGTATATGTCGATTATGATAATTGAGTGAAATTTTGCATACCTCGTTTTTGAACAGTCACCTTATCTAATTTAGGCCTGTCATGTCAGCTGACTCTCAAATTCTATTTTTATACTC
>JAUMHR010000029.1:2569247-2583961 GCA_032361145.1 Enteromius fasciolatus
GTGGTGGGTTTCACACTCACAATGAAATCTCATTGGTTCAACTACATAATTAGACATTGAATATTAAATACAATCTGCTTGGCTAAGACTTTGTTGCTTAGTGCAGCACTTTTGCTATCAGCAAGGACAGAAAACTGATAGCTTTGAGCCTGGTTATGTGTGTGTGTGTACCTGCAACACTCGGCTCATCCACTGGTAACTCTCTTCTTCAGTTGAATCTGGTCTCTGTTCAGCTACCAGCACAATCCTCTCATCATACAACACATTCACTGAGAACACCACCGTCCTATACAGAGCGAGCACAAAGATTACTCCGATGCACTCAAAACAAGATTCTTTCAAGAGTGGTATTGTGGTCTTAATTTTAATACATACCTTCCTCTGTAGATGAACTTCATGGGCTCCACAGCAAGTGCTGTAGCGATGAGATCATCAGCGTTGTGTTTCCGACCCCCGACCTGCATCAGTCCTTCCAGGGTACCAGAGATGAAGATCATCCCACCCGGACCCACAAACCCCAGCAGACCTGACCTCACAAACACACAATCGCTGACCAATCCACCGTCAGACGCCACTGGACACACCTGCACCCAAAGACACAAACATATATTAGGATACATATGCTCCAACATTTAATCATAAAATTGTTGGCAGCTTGAACTAGCTAATTACTATAATTGACTAGCTTGGGCAAGTAACATTTGAATACAATGGATAAAAGTAGAAACCAGGTAAAGCATCTACAAATACATTAAAGTATTCTCTACACTGCTGTTTAAAATATTCGGGGTTGGTAAGATTTTCTAATGTCCCTTTCTTGCTCACCAAAACTGTTTATTGTATACAAATACATTTATTTTTGCATTTAGAATATGTATAATACAGTTAAACCGTAATATTGGGAAACATATATATATATATATTAATAAAATTCCCATTTTAATAGATTTTAAAAATATATTTAGGAACACTGAACATATTTTAAAATTGCTCAAGGAAACAGTGCTCATAAAACATGAATGTTGAAAACAGTAATGTTTATGTGAAAACCATGAAATATTTTTTTCAGGATTTGTCTTCTTTCAGGAGGAATATAAACTTCAAAAGAAATGCATTTATTTGAAACAGAATTCTTTGGTAATATTATAAAAGACTTTACTGTCACTTTTGATCATTTTAAGTCATTGTTGAATAAAAGCATTCATAAAAAAAACCCCGAAAACCTTTTATACAGCACTGAATCTTAGCATAATGAAATTAGGTGTATATATATACACCTATAAGTATTTTCGCACCTCAAATGTGTTCTTGCTCATTCCTGTAAGCCCATAATAGGATGTTCCCGTGGCAACAGACGACACGCAGATCTCTCCAATCTCATCAGTTTTACACAGTTGAGGAACACCCTCCAGTTTAACAACACACACCATTGCTGAGAGAGAAGGAGAAAAGTCAGTTTTATGAGAACCATAAAGTCGTTTGATGAGGTCTGTGGTCACATGAGGAAAACAGCGCTAAACTGCTCTAAGCTGGTTTACGAGGTAAATGTTGGACTCAAATCAAAATGCTTTCGGGATGTTCATTTGTTCATGTTCTCATAATCAATGTACCTCCTGGCATGGCTGTGCCAACATCCTGTATGGTTAGGACGGACAGCTTCTCTCCTGTGTCCACTCTGATGACCCCGTGACTCAGATTCGTCATACTTAGGACCCCTCGGCCTGCTGGCTTAGAGCTGGCCTCCTGAGGCCTGACAGAAAACACATGCATTTAAATAAATGAAAGTGTAAACATGTCCATATGTGTTGCCAGAATATTATGTTACCATAGATACAATATATTCCAGATTTCATAAACAATTTGGAAATTTGTGGTTTGGCTTCCTGGAGCTGCAAAAAGCTCTGACAAAAGAGGTTTGATTGGCTGGTGCGAATATTACTTGGCATTCCCACAGTCAAAGTTTTGATATAATAAAAAGTTCTATAATTATGTAGTTTCTACCACCAAATCCTTGCGTCTGCACCCACAAAAATTTAATTGAACGTGTCACCAAAAGAACACAAAACATAAAAGCATAAACATGAGGAGACCTGTGGTATTTTATTGAGATTTGTTAAATAGTTTGGGGTCTGTAAGTTTTAATATTTTTAAATATAAGTCCTGTGCACCACCAAGGCTTCGTTTGTTTGATTAAAATACAGAAAAAATATTGTGAAATATTCTAAGAATTTAAAAGAACTGTTTTCTGCTTGAATGCATTTTAAAATGTCAATTAATCTTGTGATTAAAAGCTGAATTCTCAGCAGACATCACTTCAGTCTTCAGTGTCACATTATCCTTCAGAAATGGCTGTTAAACGCTGATTTTTTTTACACTTAAGAAACATATTATTATCTTATTATGTCTTATTATTATCATTAATGTTTGAATGGTTGAGCTGTTTTTTGAAAACTGTAATAAATGTTTTTCAAGATTTATTAGTGGATAGAAAGTTCAAAAGAATAAAATTGTTGCCATACAGTAAACATTAGTTACAAATGTCACTTTCGATCAATTTAATGCACATTTCTAAACAAAAAAACATATGACAGTTTGCACAGTTTTGTCTTGTAAGAAATATTCTATAGTTTTATTTGAGAAATTTAATATGATCTACAGTCACACTTTACATATTCCATTTTGCACTTTGGGTAGTATCTAATTTACCAGCCTACAAATTGCACATATAAAAGTATATTTAAGCAATTCTTGGCCATGTGAACCAGACTTTATGGCGATATAGTGCAATATCCGTCTGATAACACTATTTAAACTTAGACCACACACAAACACAGTTAAACATATTTGAATTATTTATTAAGAACCGAGCAGTTTTCACTATGTGATCTTAAAATCAGAGTCAGATGTATTTCTTAATAGTTTTGTGTGTCTTTGTGGACGAATGTGCGTAGGCCTGGTTATGTTGTTTGTAATGTGTGACCACAAAAGACAGAACCTCCCATTTTAATGAGTTTAAACTGAAAACAGATTGTTGAGCAAAATAATGACGTGTACACATGTGTGCCTCCTGGGCAAAAAGTGTATTTATACCTCCTCACAGCTACAGTCAGTGCCTCGGGGGAGCCAGCACACGGGCATATGACCTCTGACCTCAAGCCCACGCTCTGAAACACGTTCAGGAATGCGTCACAGGAGGATATTGACCCTGGGAATGGAAGAAAGAGAATTGATTCACAAAATAACACACTCACAGGCATTGATTCATAGTTAACTCGCACTCAAGATGGTTTGATTCATCATGAACACACTTACAGGGGTTTGATCCATCAGCGATCAGCAGCATTCGCAGTGAGCTCATGTTGGTGTCACTCTGCTCTTTGTAGGCCATCAGAGCCCAGTGTAGATCCCTACTCTTCACACACGCCAGCTTAGCTGCACACACACATGGAAAGAGACCGATTACTGAACAGAATGTGTGTTCGTGTTTTATACGGTAGACTTTGCTTCTGATTAGAGTGATCTTTGAACATGGGAGTGATGGGTAAACCATTCAAAAAGCGTGTGTTTTGTGTACCTTTGTAGTGGCAGACTTTCTGGATCCAGGATAGAGGATTCACCTTCATAAGTGCATATGGAACACTGACCACGTGTAACATATTCAACACACTCTACAGAGAGAGAAAAACAAGTGTTCAGAAAACACATGCTAAAGAAAGATCTGATCAGTTAAAATATCCAGTAAATATTACCATTTGAACACTGTGCCAAAGGCCAATGCCTTTCTTAAAATCTAACACATTCACCATGGTTTCAGCTGAAACACAAACAAACACAAACCACTTAGAAATAAAGTTGTGACAGTACTTTTTCTTTTTTCTGCAATATTTTGATATCTCACCTTCGCTGTATCCGCAGGTATGTGTAAGTGTTTGGCAGTGTGTGAGCATCGCCATTCTTGTTACAGTTATTCCCAACACACTCCCATCCTTACAGGTCTTATACTGTCAGCCAACCACAAAACACAGCCACTCTCATTATAAATGCAATAAAATCAATGTATTGCCAAAGAACTACAATACAAGCTCCATTTCATATTAAGCAGCCTTAAGATCTGCCATATAAATACAAATTTAAGTGCATTATATTTAAAAATATATTGTTATATATATATATATATACTGTTTGTTTATGTGTTCATTTATGTGAACAAAAATTAATGTGTCCTTGATAAATGAAGGTATTTATTTGTTTTAAAAAAAAAACTCTGAGCTGTAGTGGATTATTAAAAATAATATCTTTCACACACACAATCAAATGGTCTGTTACCTCTATGTAGGCTGTGTCATTGTTAGCATCTTTAATGAGAGGAAACCATTCTCGTGGGGGTTTTGATAAATGTTTGGAATCAGTCAGCACCCAGAGCAACTTTGGCCAGCCTAAATACACAAACACAATTGCGCACACACACACAACACAAACACATACACAATGGATAAAACCACACATATATGTTTAACATACAACAATGTTTCTTGATAAAGACTCATGTGCAGCTGGTTTTAGCAAACATTGTGAAGTCTCTGACCTTTAAACTGCATGACATCACCACTAGCACTCTTGGGAAGACCTTTATGACATGCATCACTTGTTAATGCCACAGCAACTCCACAGCTACCCAACAGGAAACCAATTTGTTGACTCCCAGCATCCTTTAAAGGGGGGAGAGACACACCTCAGGCAAATTTGTTCTTGTAAAATTAATTGTAAAACTGTAAAAGTTTATTCCCAATATGTGCAGTCCTGCCTAAGCTTATGTGCAATTGCTGGAAATTACCTTCTTTGTAAGTGGTACTTCGATCGGGACAGGGACAACTTCAGCCAAAAGACAGCCATAAAACGCCACCATAAATGCTGCTGGGTCATTATTGGGGTAAACCAATGCTACCTACAATAAAACACACACAGACTTCATTCTTCATCAGTTTTTGAATATATGCCTGTATAGTGTGTATATATTTGTATATATAACTACAATAGAGTTATGCACAAAAGTTTTGGGTCAGTAATTTCCTTTTAAATGATTCTGAAAAAAGTCTTTTAAGCTTACAAAAGCTGTATTCAGTAGATCAAAAACACAGTAAAACTGTAATATTGTGAAATATTGCAATTTAAAAGAAATGTTAAAACTTAATTTTCACGTCACATTATCAATATTTAAAACAGTTGCTGCTTAATATTTGTGTGGAATCCATTGGGGATTATTTGATGAATAGATTTTGATAAATTCCAAACTTTTGCGTTAAAAAAATACACTAGAATATCTCTCTTACCCTGTCTCCAGGGTGAATGATCGGCTCCTGTTTGGATCCTAGTTTGTGGAGAAGGTTATAGGCCAACTTCACACTTTTGGACCAGAGCTTGCCTACAAGCACAGAAGCAAAGAGATGTAAATACAAACTCTAAACAAAGACAAAGAATTGCTATGAATTTATGCCTGTGTACCATATGTAAGAGTGTATGGCTGTTTGGCATTGCTGTGTGTTGTGGTCAGACAGGGAGCTTTGGGTGCAATGGCTCCCCAGCGCAGAAGGGCTGCTTCCAGGGAGGCGGGGCTGTTCTTCAGTCCGTTGATCTCTTCTCCTTGTATGAGGATTGACTCCGCCCCCTCTGGGCGTGGCAGAGAAGGATCAGGCTGTTGCACTGCACATGTCAAGAAAAGGTTAGCGATACATTTTGCATGTTGATGTGACCCATGCTCTATATAATCAGGATTCGTATTATGTGAATTTCATGGTATCGAAAACTATAAAAATTTTATTTAAAATCCGTCACAAATTTTTTACTCACTCTCATGACAGATGTGAAAAAAGACAACACAAGGGTACGTAAATGATGACAGGACATTATATTTTGGTTGAACTATCCCTTTAAGCACTTCACCTCAATATCCTCAAAAATAGATAGATCAAATTAAATTGCTCTGTGCCAGGTGTGGAGCGTTTAATATGAGAGTAATGAATTTCAAGACCTTTAACCTGTCATTAACTGTGGAAGTATAAGAAGGGTTTCTGTGAACTTGTGCAGGCTTTTACAGTTACAGTATATTCATCTATGAAATCAAACGAGGCGAAGCAAAAAGAAGGGAAAGCATTTTTACCTTCCAGAAGTTCTTCAAAATCCTCCACAAAGAATTCCCTCAGGGGTCTTCTTTTGGGTCGCTTCAGGGTGTTAACTAGCTGCTGGATCTTCGCCGACACACGGCTACTGACAGGCACACCTACACACATATATGCAATTACACTACAAATACTAATTCCCACAATAGTAAAAACAATTTGAATTAAATAGTATTTATTTTGTCATTTTAAAATAATGCATGCTGAATAGCTTCCAAACATAATAGATCGCAAACTTGATTATTTTTGGTATAAACATGCACATTTAAAAACAAAAGCCTCTGCACACACACTCACCATCTCCTGTCTCCATCAGTTCAGCATTGCCATATTTGGGCGGGGGCCTGGTTATCATGGCAACCTGTGGACGCTGAACAAAGATGGGGGCGGGGTCTGGCATGTAGCTGGTGATGTCAGGTGGGGCTGACAGACTGTCTGTGGTACACAAACAGGTTAACTCATCAGTATAGTAACATTTACCCCAATAAATGTGACGATTCATTACGAGTTATTAGGAATGAGATACAAAAGCACCTCCACTAATATTGGCACCCTTGGTAAATCTGAGCAAAGGTGGCTGTGAAAATAAATCTGCGTTGTTTATCCTTTTGATCTTTCCTTCAAAAAATTAACAAAATTCTTACCCATCATTGAAGTAACACAATTGAAAAACTAATGTTTTTCTCCAATACATGTTGGCCACAATTATTTAGACAATTATAAAAGCTTCATTTTGTGCTCAGTGACTAAATCTTGTGTTTATTTTAAATGTTTGTTTTAGGTTATTGTCCCAGTGGAAGACCCAACCATGGCCCATTATAAGATTTCTAACAGAGTGAGTCAGGTTTAGATTTGGTATCTGTTGGTATTTGATAGAATCCATGATGCCATGTGTCTAACAAAACTGTCCAGGACCTAAACACAGGTCCACAACATCAAAAACACAGCAGTATATTTCATTAAACACATGGAGTACTCAGTGTATATGTGTATATGAATGGGAATATACTTCAGAGATATTTTACTCATGAAGAATTCTAGGGGTGCCAATAATTGTGGTCAACAAGTATTGGAGGAAAACATTTATTTCATCACAATAATTTTTATTTTACTTCAATGATAGGTTAGAATTGTGTGATTTTTTTTTTTTATGAAGGATCAAAAGAATGAACAATGCAGATTTATTTTCACAGCCACATTTGCTCAGATTCACCAAGGGTGCCAATATTAGTGGAGGGCACTGTACATATCAAACAGGGCTGTGGAGTCAAACCTTTTCACTAAAAGCAATGCCATTACTGACATTGATATATAATATGTTGATAAAACACAAACGTGGACCCAAATGCAGATACAGACACAGTACAACCCAATGTGTGCTTTCATCTTAAAGGGAGAGTACAAACAAAAACTAAAATTCTGACATCATTTACTCAGACCTCATATAATTCCAAACCTGTATCTCTCTTGCTCCTGTGGAACACAAATTAAGACATTGTGAAGAACGCTGGAAACCAAACAACACTGGAGCCTATTGATTTCTATTGTAAGGACCAACCAAACAAAAAAAGCGTTTCACACCAAAAATGAATCAAACTGTTTTGGAACCCGAGAGTGAGTAAACGATGAGAGCATTTACATTTTTTGGTGAACTATGCCTTTTATTGTCAAGCAAGTCTTTAGCCCCAAAAAACATGAAATACTGACCCTCAGAATCCAGAGATGACCAAGGGCGATCCGATTGGTAGTCACTGGAGTGCCTGCCAACTATTCCATTCTCAGCAGAAACACCCATTTCTCTTAAGCCCCACCTTTTTAGAGACAGGTGAGACATCGGACCGACTGAGGGGAAAAATTGAAAGAGAGAAATTAGTAAGCTAACCTATAGCAATCATAATAACAGTAAATTCTCAAGTAAACAACTCTTTTTGCTATGGAAGAAGCTGATTGGATGGTTTGAGTTATGTATGGAAAATGGAATATTCCAGTTCATTTACTAGAATAAGTTGAACATTCTAAGCCAATCGGCTGAAATTGGTTGGGTATAAAGAACTGGTATTTTATATGAAGCGAGTTGTGCGTGAGAAGCTGACTAAAATTGGTTGGGGAAATAGAAATGATAGGCTAAAGCGAGCCGGACACGAGGAGCTGATTGGCTGAAACTATGTAGACAAATGATGCAAGGTTCTGATTGGCTAAAGCTTGTTACGTGTGAGATCTGTTAAAATTACATAATCTTGATGAGGAAAAGGCCCAAAAGACTTACTTCATCTTAAGGGAATTAAGCATGAGAGGCTTGTTTCTCCTATGTATACAGTAATATTTAAAGTAAAATCTTAGTTGATTGACACTGACCTAAAGACTCATTTTTTTTAAAACATGACTGATTCTCAGTGTCTGTGTTTTTTCGCTGCCTTGTGAATATTTGCAGGCGTTCTTACCGCCGTATGAGTGCATGTTGGTCTCTGCGAGTCTGGCTGCATTAGCAGAGCTGTTGCTGTGAGACGACGATGACGATGATGTTGAAGGCGAGCCATGGAGAGCTCTGCTGATCCAGGAGTCCACGCTGACACCTCCTGCCCTCCCCAGAGACCCCTCAGCATCAGAGCCGGAGGACGAGTCTGCAGAGACACAGAGAAGAACAGTCACACACGCACACAAAAACACGCTTATTCACTCGCTATTGCACACAAACATATGCACATACACACACACACACCTGGAGGTGTGTACGTGTCCATGGAGGTTTGACCGATGAGCGACTGCCGCTTGGATGGCAACAGCACAGCCATCTTTCTCTCACTGTGTCGCTCCAGTGCAGCCTGAACTGCTTCTGAGTGAACATCTATAAGAAGCAGACATGCATAAAGAGTGCAAAAGCGTCTTGTGTTAATGTACAGTGTGTGCGTGTATGTGGAATAAAGTTCAGTATAGTTGCTCTTTTTCTAGCCTGTTTAGAGGTTGACTTAGGATTAGGAAGAGTGTTTATTCAGTGGTTAGCTACATCTAAGCCCAATCACATGCTCTGAGGATACAGTACAACCTTCCTAAATATATTCATTACAACATATTATAACAAATGCAAAAAAAAAAAAAATTAAAAGACAGTAGTATCTTTAGTAATACATTTTAAATTCAAGTAATAAATATACATGTACTTCAGTGACAATAATTAATTTTCCAATAAAGGAGCTATATTTCCGACTTTTTGAATTTTTACCATTATAAGGCCATTTTTCTAACCTTATTAAATACTGAAACAGTAAATAAATATTTTCAAAATTTGTTAAATTAATTGAATAAATATATAGCTCAACCAGTATTTATGGATGCAAATTGCATGTTATGATAATAATGTTTTAAATTAAAAATTGTCTAAACAGAAATATGACATGCTGAAAATAAAAATAAAATTAAAGTAAAGTAATTTAAAAGTATAATTAAAATAATTGCAAAGCTTTTAAATGACAGTTTTTACATACAGCCCTTGTTAGTCTTAATTTTGAAATTAATTTTAATTATTTTCACCAAACATACAGTATATATCAGTTATCGGTGTACTTGATCTACAATAAGTGTAAAGTTAAAAAAACAACTTCATTCAGTTGATTTCAGTAACAAATACTTTACCATGCTTTCAATAACAAAACACTCTTGTTCACTGAACTGTCGCATTAAACCATATTTCCAAATGTAATGATATTAAGAAATAACTATATAATTTCTTATAAACATAAAAAACAAGAAATCAAGAGTGGTTTATATAAATTTAGAAATAATCAAAATGTGAAAATGTCCAAAAATAAAATCACTTTCTGAACATGAGCTGGTGCTGCTGATCTGTTAACCGGAATTATGGCATAAACTACAAAGAGCTTGGATGATGTTTCCTGGATATCAGATTTTCTGTGTATGCCCTTTATTTCACCTGAGCGGTAACGTTCATCTCTTGTGCCAGTGGACCGTCTGCGTTGGTAACGGGAGGATGAGGAAGACGATGAAGATGGTGTGACAGGGATGCGGCGCTCTGCCCCTGTGACAAACACAGCAGGAAAAATTTAAACTTAACACGATAAAAATCGTTTGCTGCTTGGTAAAATATGGTGCGTGTGTTACCTGGTGTGTGAGGTAGGTAAGCTTGTAAAAGTTTGGATCTTTTCTTCTCGTAGCCCTTCTGGGTGATATCACCTGGAGGAAAAAAAAAGTTAAACAAACTAAACTCTCATCATTGCCCTCTCATCAAGCCCTCCAAGATGCATTCAAGTTGGACAGTCGTCCAGTCACTCAAAACACTAGTACACTAAATGTTTTTAAAACATATAAAATATAAGACATTTATGCCATGTACATAAACTTTACTCCTGACGTTTGGAAGTCCCACAATTAACACAAGGAGCAATTTTTGACAAGACAAATAAAGTTAAGGTGGTTTAAAAAAAAAATTCACTAATTAGCATCAGAATTCACAACTCATTTTTGCATTGAAATAAAACTGAAATCGCAATACTGCTTAATGCGATTAAAACCACAGCTAGATGGTTTAACATCTGAAAACTAAGAAATTTAACTTTTTTAATTTACGGTGCAATATTACAAGCAATAATATTAGTAATATATATTTGTTTTCATGAGCTTTCATCATCAACAACAACAATATTATTTGGCATGCTGTTGTTATTATCAAATGAGAAAAAAAACAGGAGCTTTTTAAAATATAACTAAAAATAAACACGCATTGAAATTACATTTCCCACCCAGATTATACAACATCAGATTGCAACATTATGTTTAGGTGTAATTTCTGTTTGCACTCACACAAAATACACTGTGGAAAACAGAATTACTTATAGGATCAAAGTAATATTTTTAATTATTCCCAAATCTTTTCCGAAATGATCCAGTGTAGAGCTAGTGTGGCTGATGGATTCTAAGAAACACAAGTCCAAACACGCTGCATGCCTGCATCCCAAAATAATATCACAAATGATATCCATGGCAACATAGGCGTGGTGGCCCCCTCAGAGACCCGCAGGAAATGAAGACACGGAGGCCCTTTTCTCATGAGACTCCCTCTCCATTATGAATAACGGGGAGGGGGGAACTTTAAATACATTTCTGCACTCAACATAAAAAGAAGATTTGATTGTACACACATGCAGAGACCTGGAGGGAAAAAACAGAAAACGTCACGCCATAAACTGGGTTACTAGGTCAATCTACACTAAGCGTTACATAGCATACGTGAACATTCAAAGACAACATAACATATGCATATCCCTAAATCTGAGCGTACATTCCATCATAATCAAATCAAAACCATAACATATGCATGTCCATGAGAGCTTACACACACACCAAACACAAACTCATTGGCCACTTTAATAGATATGGCTGCCTTTCAAAATAAACAGCCAAACATGTGTCTCTGAAGCCCATTTAGAAACCATGCAGATATCATCGCAATGCTTTAGTGGCTTTCGGACAATCGGTTCATTAGAAACGGCACGTTACGGCATGTGATCTGAACAAATGAGCGTGGGAGGATTGTTGATGCAAGGTTTCTCAGAAACAGTCGATCCTGTGGGATTTACATGCTTGGGTTCACAGAGAACGCTGTGTGAATTCTGCCAGATCTGGGAGAGAAAACACCTTGTTAAAGAGAGCTCAAAGCAGCCGGCAGTACAGTTGTCTTCACTCTCGTGGAAAAAAAAGGGTTTTGAAATGCACTACAGGTCAAAGCTCAAGCCATAAAGGTGAATGCAAGAAGAGCTTTTAAATGAAACAGAATCAGTGAAACGGGCCAAAGATTTGTCCAAAACTCCTAAAAAGTCATAAAGAGAAAATGCCAGGCCAAAGTTTGTTCAAAAGGTAAATAATTGGTGTTTTTTTTCGTTTAAAGGTTTGAGATCAATATGATTTTTAATAGAATCTTTTATGCTCACCAAGGCTGTATTTATTTGATCAAAACACAGAAAAAGCTGTAATTTTGTGAAATATCATTTAATTTGCTGTTTTAATATACTGTAAAATATAATTTATTTATTTCTATAATTTATATTTTAACTCAATGCTGAATTTTCATCAGCCATTACTCCAGAAATTATTTCAGAATGAAAGAAAAATCCCAAATCATTGTATTATGCTGTTTTATAATCAGTGTTGTGTCGTTTTTGTTTGTTTTTTGTGACTCTTTCCTTTGATTCTTTGATGAATAAAAAATAACAGTATTTATTCAAAATAGAAATATTTTCTAACAAGTATTTACTTTCATTTAAAACATCCTGATACTTCCACGCTGAATAAAAGAATACATTTAAGCATAAAAAGGACAGAAAACAAACCCCAAACCTTTTAATAGCAGTGTATATTAAAAAAAAATAGAAACTTTCTTCTTTTTCACTTATTTAAGAAATCTGAAAAGTAGGCTATCACGTGACTCAAAAAATATCAAGTAGCCCAACTCTTTCCAACATTTATTATGAATCCGCATATTAGAATGATTTACATTTTAATAATTATGTTTTTAAATAATAAAAGAGAAAACAGTTATTTAAATGTAATATTATTTCTTCACACATCCATATCTTTCTCTCTTGAACTCCCATCAACACTGCTAGGAGAGCCAAAGCCAAAGACTTGCACAAACAACACACTTGACATGGATTCAGCCCCAAGGAATGCTCCCAGCATCTTGCTTAATACAGGTTATATTCAACATCTTTATTTATTTATTTTTTTTAGGAAAGCTAGAGGGGGTTCTACCCAGCAGAAGGACCTCAGACAAGCCTGTCAAATCTGGTACAGACCCACAGTCACAAACTTGCTGACCTGCTGTTCCATCAGAGTTCAGTTTACTGGCCTGCAGCAAAGATCATGACAAGAAGGCATGATAAGAATGGTATAATAGCCATTTATGATTCTCTGAAACACAGGCTACATTGTTCAGACCTTCACTAAAAGTGCGAGTCATCTGATTCTGACCTGAAACTGAAGCTGATTATTGATGGTTGATTGCGAAAATTGCTTCCTTTTAGACTTATATCCCTCTAGCAATGATAACAGAAGAATAAAAGTACACATGGACATTTTGTCTGGGTTGTGTAACAAAATGATTAAATTGAGTGTAACTGGAAAAGATTATTTAAATCACACTAAAAAAAGATGAGTAATACAACATGAAATTATGCATGACGACCCGAGTAGACTATCTGCAATCATATCATTGTGATAAAAACTATTACATTTAGTATTATTTTAATTATTTAAAATCTGAGTGAAGCCCAAATCCATCCTTTTTAGGAATCCTTTAATTAACGTAAAAGCATGATATTTCAGTCAGACAGAAGATGACCGCTCTGAACTTCAGTCTCTTGCTGATGTTCTGTAGGTTTCCCGTTTAGTGAGACTAGCAGGTGAGCGCTTAACCAACCAATCTAATACCAACACCATCATAAACAGCATAATAAAACTGTATGTAGGTCACGTCTTACACAAACACACACACACACACACACTCTGCTCTAAGATAGCCTGCAGCTCTAGATGAATGCAAAAGCATGGAAATTAGGAGAGAACAGAATTCTTCAGAGAAAGGGCATAACATTCCCTCTATAAAACAACATTTATTATTACATCAACTAAATAAAACGCCCATGAATAATTCTGATAATAAAAGAGAAATGGCTGATATTTTTGAGAGAGTAAGCTGTATATGTGTATACTGTATATGAGAGAGAGAGAGAGAGAGAGAGAGAGAGAGAGAGAGATACAGAGAGAGAGAGAGAGAGAGAGAGAGAATGAATAAAAATAGCATCATGACAGGCTTTTGGACAGCTGCAGTTGTGGAAAGAGTAACTTCCCATGACAACCCCCCAATAAACATACACACACATTAAGCATTAAAGGTTATGCATCTACTTTACAAACATTATGAGCTTAAATATTACAAATGCACACCCAGAGAACCCATTTACATATACAACACAAAATATGTATTGCAAAGTGCCCAGTGGTCCTTTGGAAAGAAGAGTAAAAAAAAATCCCTAGTATTTATATATTTTTATAAAACCCTGTTTGAATGCAGACTTGAAAGTCGGAGAACCTGGAAAAAGGTTCCCCAAACTGGGTTTGATTGCATTCTGAACTGATTGCGTTCATATTCCGGCCTCATCTGCGTTCCTATGTAAACTACATATCATTAATACGCATCATACGCATTACTTGTAACCCAAAGGTTGTGGGTTCGAGTCCCAGGTCCGGCAGAGATTGTAGGTGGCTGGAGTGAATAACCAGCGCTCTCTCCACCTTCAGTACCACGACTGAGGTGAGACCCTTGAGCAAGGCAACGTTCTCCCAACTGGTTCCCGGGCGCCGCAGCAATGGCTGCCCACTGCTCTTTAAAATGTTTTTTTCAGGAACTGTTCACAAGGCTCTTTGGGAAAAAATGGCTCTTCTTTTCATTGCAAAAACACCCCTTTGGAACCTTACGTTTATTTAAAGTAAATATTTTAGTCTAAAGGGGTTTGACTGAGAAAAAAA
>JAUMHR010000029.1:2592654-2608177 GCA_032361145.1 Enteromius fasciolatus
TTCAGTTCATAGAATGAGTAAAGGCAGGTGAGCGAATACTTTTGGTAATATAGTGTATATATATGTGTGTGTGTGTAAATTAAAACATATTTACACATATTTAAAATATATAAACAACATATTTTACTTAAATATATACATGCATGTGTATGTTTTTATATATACATAATGAATATACACACATATATTTTTTAAACGTAAAACTTTTATTTTGGATGCTTTTAATCGTTTGGCAACACTATAATATAATGTGAATAATAAATAATCGTTATTAATCACATCCAAAATAAAAGTTTTTGTCTACATAACATATTATACTAACATATTTGTGCTGTGTATATTTATTATGTATATTTAAATGCACGTGCATGCATATAATTAAAAAAAAAATCAATATAAATATAATTTAATAAATAAATATAATAAAATAAAAATAATAAGTGTATTAATATACACGTAATAAATATACACAGAACACCCAGATCTATTATGCAGACAAACTTTTATTTTTTAATGAGATTAATCATTTGACAGCACTAAATGTAATATAATATATATGTACTGTATGCATAATAATATTTTGTGTTTGCATTACAGAAGATTCCTATTTCATGCTGTTCTGAAATTTCTTTAACTGTCATTTAAGAATCCTGAAATAATGCTTTCCGCAATATTGATACTAAAAAATGGTGCATAAGCACAAAATCAATGATTTCTAAAGGATCATGTGACACTGAAGTAATGTTGAAAATTCAGCTTTGCTGTCACATGAATACATTACATTTTAAAGTATATTAATATAAAAAAATATATTTTATTCATAATTAAAAATTGTTATTTTACATTTAAAAATAACTGTTTATACATTTTTTATGCATCTTTGTGGTATTCTATTTATTATTTTATATATTCTCCCACCTAAATTGCCTGTATTTTTTATTTTGTATTTTTTCAATTTAATTTATTTTTAATCTAACAAACTAAATAAGGACAAGTAAGTATTCAAATACATTTGAGACTATTATAAATTGACCTCTTTATCTGACACTAATGAGTGGAATATTTAGTGTGTTCAACATGTTCTCGCTGTAGGATCCGTGTAGCAGGCATTAAGGGTCTCCAGGGTGTGGTCAGAAAGACTGTGAATGATGAACTACAGGCGATCATCTGGGAACCTCAACACATGGATAAACTCATTCCCTCCATGCTGTTTAACATGCAAGATAATGAGGACTCCGAGAGGTACAGTACACACACACACACACACTTAAGAAGGCAAAATCATTTAATTTTTGATGCTCAAGGTGATATTTGCTGTTCGGTATGTTCTTGATGTTTTTGCACACTGAATAAACCACCATAACACCAACAAACACACGGACAGGCAGGGAGGACGGTTTTATTGATAAGAGAGCTTTGGAGGTCCACATGTAGAGGGCAATCAAGGATATCTGATTTCTTTAAGGTTGTGTGTGTTTGTGTAAGAATAAAACATGAGTGTTTCTCAGATAAGGGCCCCTGTGTGCACAGAATACTTAAGTTTAATTGCCTGTTTGTGTTTTTGAGTGCGAAAACATCAATCATACCCTTCTGCCCTATAATCAGGAGCTGAAATCCGATCAGGTGCATCGATCAGTGATTAAGTTTGCAAACACAAACCTGGGCTTGCGTTTGATTGACGTGTGTAAGCTGGTCGAGAATGACATCTGACCTGCTAATGTCATAGCGGATGCTTTTCTCATCTGAAAGCTTATCTCTCTAAATATATATTAAATTTTTTTTGTCTGTAGCATTGCATAAATTAATCAAATTTGTGATTTGAATCAATATAACAGCACAAAAGGTAAAAGAACACAATTCTGCTTCACTTATAAACATCCAGCACATATATTTATTTATTTATTTATTTATTTATAATTAAATTGCATCCAAAATGTTGGTTATATTTGGATTAATCGTGCAGCCCTAAATCATTATAGCCATCGTCCTTGGTGCAAACAGCAATATAATAAATTAATGTAATGCATACTCTTGCAGGAAATATACAGTATATACTGTGAAGTAAACAGTATGCAAGTAGTCCTTTACAAAACATAGCCACTGTTTGTGGTTGCGGTGCTTTAATTTACAGCACGTCTGATTAGATTGAATATGGGGCTATTATTGGCTCCAGAAAGCACATACACACTTACACACAGCAGATGAGTGTGTGCGTGTGCATAGTTGTGTGCTTATTTCGGCTTTTCAAGGTCGTCGGATTCTGTTAATTGCTTTCCATGGGCTGTCGGTGAGCCGAAGGGACAAAGATTGTGTGTGTGTGTGTGAGAGAGAGAGGGGTGGCTGGGTTTCTTCCTAAAAGGTCTTAATGCATCATTTAATACGCTTGTGTATTTGACATCAGAATGCAGAATGTGAAACCACACACTGTAAACGACAGTTTAATACATTGCGCTTACACTTATGTGTATGTTTCTCTCTCTCTTTCTCTCCCAGGGCTGGAGAGGAAAATCCGGCTTCGCTGGCAGAGAGTTGCTTTCGAGAGTTGCTGGGTCGTGCTGCTTACGGCAACATGAACAACGCCGTTCACCCTGTACTGGTGTAAGTAACATCGCCATACCTACGCATCATAATCCAGTGCTATTGTTTGAATTGTCACTTCAGTGGTTCACTTATTATCCGCTTAAGTCATGACATAAGAAAGGATGTTTCCATATCCAAGCCTCTCTCTACTACTTATATCTTCAAAATATTGGTAATGTACCATTTAAAGTCTGTGATATTTCATATATCCCTGTAACACACAGGCTTCAGTATGTGTGGATGTTTCATCTTTTCAAGGATGTCAGTTTCCATTAATCACTTTTCAGTGTTGACTGTGAGCAGAGATTGCAATTGAAAGCAGACAATACAATATATATATTTTTTACGGATCAGGTGTTATATGGTCTTGATGAGCTCTGGTCTCAAATATGCAGTGCATACTCCTATGCAAAGGGTGCCAGAGCTCTTTGATACACACAGAGACACGCAGATGTTTTCAGACAAACACACAGTGCGGTGTTAGCCTGTGAGCTCAGGTGTCCAGACGCTGCTGCTGCTGTCAGCCGCTCGTCTGCTTCCTCTCACGCTGTGGGCATGATGGGATTCATTCATTCCAGTCTCAACACAAACATCATGTAGAAAATGCAAGCAGCGCCCAGATGGCTCTGTTTTGTGTTAAAGGAATTGTTGTGATCTGAATCCAGCTGTTCAGTGCTTGATTTATTTGATAAATGGGTTACAGATGCAAATATGTGACTCTGTTTGCGTACTGACTTGAGTGCAGCCCAGTGCCTTTCCGGTCTATTGGCACTGAATGTTAGCATTCGTTTTTTTGTTTTTTTTTAAGAATTAAAAATCTTCAGAAATTAAAGTATGTCATAATCTTAGTAATAATAATTATAAAATATCATAATTATTATTATAATTTTTTTTGCAAAAAATGAAATTAAATTGTTATTGAAATGAAAAGTATTTAGGTGCATTTTGTATTCAGGTATTACTGCATAATAATTACACATTTTAATATTTTAAGCTTTTTATAACCAAACGCTGCATACTGAGCTTTGTTTTCCTCCTCTACAAAATAAATCACCATATTTTAATTTACCGGCATTCCAAATTAAATAGACTACATGCACAGATGATATTAGATTAAAAACATAATTTTCCAGTGTTGTGAAAATTATTCTCAGTGCGAACGGATTAAGCAAACTTTCATTTTACAAATTAAAATGACTTTCATTTCACAAACTAAAATGAATTGCATGCCGGCTATAATGTGCAAGAATTGTATCAACTTACTTAAATTAAATTGGACAAGCTGCAAAAAAAAACATTTTAGAGACTGTATTACATAAGTAGACAGTGTGCAATGAGAGCAGTATTGATTATTCCCGTGCGGCTGGAATTAATTTAACACTATTAAATATTAAAGTACAGCTATATATTATAAGTTAATAGATCTCTTTATTGAAAGAACCTGCAGGTGAATTTTCATCTATATTTGTGACTGCACTCATAATTCAGTTGTCATTTTCTATCATGCTTAACACCTCTTAGCTATAGTAAGGTCTCTATAGCCTGTCCTCTCGTGGCTTATTACTTGAATATGTCATCATATCATAGCTGTTTTTTTTCCCTCCATTAACACTAATGTTCTCCTGATTCGTGCAGCACACATCCAGGCAAGTCTAAAGGAACATTGAAGTCGTTTCCAGGTCATTTTATAAGCAAGTAAATGGTCTAATAATGACTATATCACTACGACAGAGAGTTTCAATCAAGTCTTTATTAGAAAATGTATTTATTTACAATTTTGTGCACACTAACGTTTGAATCATTTAGATTGATTTCTGGAGGATCGTGTGGCACTGAATAATGAATAATGATGCTGAAAATTCTTCCTCGCCATCACTGGAATAAATTACAGTTTAAATCTATTAAAACAGAAAACAGTCATTTTATTAATATTTCTCATTATAACTATATTGCTGTAATTTTAGTCAAATAAATGCAGCCTTTGCAGGCAGAAGAAGCTTCTTTCAAAGACATGGTCTGCCTTTCATTGAGTTTAATGACGGCTGAAGGTGAAACTTTAGATTCAGCGTTGAAGACCAGCGGCTTTGACTTTGGAGTTGTGTGAGAGCAGTTCTTGGTTAGACTGCTCTGACCTGGTCTCCATGTGCAGCTTATTAGCACACAATTCAGACACATGCAGCCGTATGCAGCGTGCGTGTGCATGTGCGGATACTCACAGGGCTCATTAATGAGACTGTTTTGGCTCATCTCAGTCATTGGCCAATTAGTTCTGAGTGAGACGTCTGTAAAAAGAGAATATCAAAGCGCCAAGGGGCTCTGAAGCACGTCTCTCTCTCTCACACCGCCTCACCTTCTCCATCACATCTCTCTGTCTCTCATGTCTCGCTCTTTCTCTGGCTCTCTCCTGATTAAACCGTGCGCTGTGTGCTCTGTATTTATTAAACTTGTGTGAAGGTTTGAGGGAACGTGGAGCTCCAGGGCAGATATCTGTACCTCTGATAACACACAAAGCTGGTGTAGAGGGAAGCAGACAGACAGCGAGAGCTTTTTTGGGTGGAGGGGGATTTCAGGCGTTCTAAAAATAGCTCGCATCGGATGGGGGGTGAGATCAGATTGACGTTACCATGGCGACAGCAGGAAGGGAGACGATGGTGGCATAGAGGTTTTGGAGTTAGATCAGACTGCGGAAAAGAGGAGAGATAAAGGTGCGGAAACAGGATTTGTGATGTGGCGAAGGAATGCTCAAGTTTTCTGCATCACAGCTGCCGTTGAGTGGAAGCACCGTGTCCAACATAACAGACAGCACTGCCAGGATTGACACCTGTATAAAAATCACAGACTGAATCTGGTCGCCTGGCTGCACATGAGGCTTTAAAGACTAGCTGACAGATGGAACTTGGATACTTTTTTTTTGTGAGGTTTTTTATCAAACTGTTTTGGTGACTAACTGACTATTGGTTTCCAATACATAGACATTTCTTAAAATATCTTTAGGGAACAATCATACATAATCATACAGTTTTTAAACACAATGTGGGTAAATAATGGCAGACTTTTTTTTATATATCTTTAATTAGTTGTTGTGTGTGTGTTATTTTTAAAGGGCTGTTATATTAAATCTGAGCGGAAGTTATTTTTGTTCCTTCATTTTAAATATATTTAAAATATTTAATGGATCTTTGTAAATTCATTTAAAAATTGGACAAGGATGCAAAATACCACTAGTGTCATCTCCACTTCACTATTATAAATGAAAGCGGTTTACCCTATTTTTCCCTTTTTTTAGATAATTCTATACATTTGGTTAAAAAAGAATCTAAACACAGATCCTCCATAGATTTACATTAAAAAAAAGGCTAAAAGCTTGTTTGAGAAAATTGTGGAGAAAATTTAAATACGGCAATGTTCACATTTAATAACATGTTTTATATCTGCAATAAAAGCTGACGTTAACTGAACCATAAATGTTGTTTTCATGCTTGAAAAGCATTGAAACCATAAATTGCAGGTCTCAAGTTAACATCTCAGGACTACCATTTGCCGATTTGCTCTTTCTTTAAAAGGCGGGACTTTTTCCAACGCATTACATGTTGCACTCTCTTCCATTCATAATAATAGCAGTGAGCCTGGTATATACGGATAATCATGTTCTCATTACTTCCAATACTGGTGCAGTATTGAGGGTTCGAAAACATGATCAAATTATCCTAAATGTTTGATAAACACAGAAAAAGATCATACATCACTATCCTTTAATAGTCAGTAAATATGTTGTCTTATGAACGGTCGTAATACGCAGCCTTTTTTTCCCTGCAGGCATTTAGACAACCATCGTCTGTGGGACCCGAATGATTTTGCTGTTTCCTGTTTCAGGATAATCATGTACTCAATACAGGTGAAGCAACCAGATTCTCTCTTCATCTCTTTGTGTTAATCCTGTGTGACCGTTTAATGATAATTTAATGATAATGGAAAGTAAATTCACTTCTACAGCATATGTAACAATCTGTGTGTGTGTGTGTGTGTGTGTGTGTGTGTTTTAGGCTCAGCATTCTCACCACGTGATCCAGCAAGTGTTGTCTCACCTCGACACCCACAGTAAGAACACCCCACGTGTGAGGGCAGGTATCGTCCAGGTGCTGCTGGAGACGGTTGCCATAGCAGCCAAGGGCTCCATCGGTAAGACTGAAAGCACTGACCACCATGAGCATCATGGTTTGTGTTAAGGTGATGAGTTGCTTTTTGAGGAGAGATGTACATGTATTTGTCTGAGCTAAAACAGTAGACACACAAGACAGGACAGTTTTTTCATCCTAGCAATGTTGAGTTTATTCATTTGTTTAATTTTTTGGTTAATATCTGCTTTTATACATTGCTACGTTTACTCTATTTAAAGTTTTTGGGGGTGGTAAGATATTTTAAAGTCTCTTCTGCTCAACAAGGCTGCATTTATTTAATCAAAAAATACAGGAAAGCTGTAATATTGGGAAATTACGATTTTGAAAGTACTATATATATCTGTACTATATACAGTTTGTTCCTATGGTGCAAAGATGAAATTTTCAATGTCACAATATCTTTCAGAAGTCATTCTAATATTATGTTTTTCTGCTTAAGAAATGTTTTTTTTATTAGTGTCAATGTGGAAACAGTTGTTCTCGTTCACATTTCTGTAGAAACTGTGATACCTTTTTTCAGGATTTTTCTTTTTTCACGACAGCTAGCCTATTTTTGTAGCATTAAATGTATTTACTTTCACTTTTAGTCAGTTTAATGCTCCCTTAAATAAAAGCAATTTTAAAAATGTACTTTACAGCAAACTTCTTGCTGTTTTATTCTCATCTTGAAATCGTTAAGCTCATTTCTTTCTTTTTTTAATGTCATTCTGTTTGTTCTTCTGCTTGTGTGTCAGTCACTACGACTACAAACAGATGCCGAAAATAACAAACTACATTTCCACTTTTCATTTCATCATCTCTTTCTGATGTTCATTCCGCATTGTCTTTCATTCCTGAAATCTGTTTTCTCTCACAGGTCATATTGCTCATAATCAAAACAATGCTTACACGTATCTCAGTCCCATCTCTTCACCACCCAATCTGTGGTTGGGTATGTTAACTAACACAGCCGTCACCCAGTCAAAACCTTCAGGTGGTCACTAAATTGGCATGTTTATTATGAACAAGTGAACTCCTTAGGGTTAATGGTGTATTGATTAATTATCAATGTTTATTTGACAAGTGGCTGAAGGTTTTGTGGGTTTGCAGTGTAGAGAAACTACAGCGCCCCCTAGCAGTGCTCTTTAGTTCCTGCATCTAGTTTCTTTTAATGTGGTTTTTAAAGGAGTAGTTCACCAAAAGATTTCTCATCCTGATATTGTTCCATACTTGATAGAGGACGATATTTTAGTAACCAAAATATTACCAAATAGTATTTTTCCATATTATAGAGGTCACTAGTAGCTACCAGTAAATGTTTGATTAGTAAAATTGTTTCCTCTGTGAAGCAAAAATATGGGTTTGAAAAAATATGAGGGTGAGAAAATGGGAACAGAATTGCTATTTTGGGTGAACTATCATATAGTGCTTAATCAGTAGGTCCAGACAGAATCAGTTGTTTTTTTTAAGCATTTTCTGTGCTGGTTTTAAAAAGAAAATCTGCACAGTTCTGCATAATTACTTTTGTATTCTCAGGTCCCACAGTCCTGGAGGTGTTTAACACCCTACTGAAACATCTGCGTATGAGTGTGGATTTTGAGCTGGGCGACGGTTCCCGCAGGAACTCTGCGAGCAGCCTTTCCTCCACCCGTAATAAAGAGAGCGAGGAGCGGATCGTACAGAACGCCATCATCCAAACCATTGGTGACAGCTCGACGTGCTCACTAAAATCTGACCTTTTGCGAAGTCCAAATACTGAACCAATTCAATAAAATGGATTTGTGTTTGTCTAGGTTTCTTTGGAGGAAATCTTCCTGATTATCAGAGAGCTGAAGTGATGATGTTTATTATGGGGAAAGTTCCTGTTTACGGCACGCCGTGTCACACGCTTGACACTGTCAAGATCGGGTAGGAAAGTGTGTGTGTGTGATTCCGCATTCGTTTGGAGACGGTTTCTTGAATCCTTGATTATAGCACTGATTGTACATGTTAAAGTAACACAAGCTTATTTGCAACATGCAAATGGCTTGTAATCAGTGGTGTCAAAAGTGCATCCTAGTGTAAACAGACTAACCCGAACATTCAATTGTGCTGTACAGATGAAAAAACAGCTTCCACTTTTTATTTAATTTTGTCTTTGTTTAGTTGTTTTATTTTGTTCTGTATTGTACTGCATTGCTATTTCATGTTCATATAATTAAGAAATGTTTGTTGTAAGTCATAATTTAATTTTTTACTTGAATTGTCAGTTTTAATTGTCGTTCCTGTTGGTATTAACTGCTGAAATACTTACTGCTATACACTTACCGCCGGTTTCCCGGATAGGGATTAGATTAAGCTAGGACTAGACCTTTGCTAATTTAGGACATTTAAGAAACACGTCTTGCAAAAATGCATTATCTGTGATCATTTTAAGACCAAACAATGGCAGTAATGTTTTTTAAGATATCTCAGTGCAAGCTTTTTCCAGTTTAGACAGCTCTTAACATTTATTTTAATCTAGGACTAGTCTTAAACCCTGTTCGGGAAACTGCCCCTTACTGTTTAGTGTGTTTAGTATGAATAAAGGGATTACGCCATTGCTGTGTAGAAATATACAAAACAAGAAAGCAAAGTCTGTCTATGCTGAAGATTTTAAATGATCTCCTTTTTCTTTCTCAGGCACCAGGGCACTAAGAGAATCCAGGCAATGCTGTTAAATTCTCTCATTATGGTAAACCTCTTTCTTTTCTTTTGTGTGTGTATAAAGTAGTGACGATAAAGAGAATCTAAAGGTGCGATCACATTTGTCATTGCTCACTGAATTTTTGCCAGTAAAAATCATTTCAGTTCATTCGTTTCAATAGGAATCTAAGATTTCTGATATTTGATATGATAGTAAAAGATTTCCTCATGCAAATTTAGCATCAGGTTCAGTCGGTCAAACTAATTTGTCAAACCTGACTAACAGAAAGCTGCTTATTTTTTGGTAAACTATCCCTTCAAGGCTGGTATCAAGCATTGCTTCAGAGTCATGACTAGTGAATATGTTATATTAGACTTGCTTTTCGTCTCTGAGCTTGTTAGTAAAAACCTTCCACACCCTCCTGAGGGAGTTTCTGTAGGTTCCTAGACAGCAGACTGCACGGATCATAACATCAGATTACAGCTGCCTGTGGTGCTTGGTGTCCTTTTTCTTCTTTTTTTCTAATGTCCAATTTTGTTTTAGTCTGGTTTATGGTCGGTTTTAGACAGGGCAACTTTTCAGGCGCCGTTGCCCAGCAACTGGCAGGAAATGGGCCACAGGTTGAGACGTACAATTGTTATTTTGGATGTCAACAGTCTGTGCTCTCCATCTCCCACTGCCATTTCCACAAGTGTGTTGCCAGAGTTAATAGTGTGAATATGTACTGTAATAATGGTGCTGTTCATATCTGATGGATTCTTTCTGTGCGTGTGTGTGTGTAGGTTACGTCAGGGTTTAAGTGTAAAACGATGTGTGCTGGCCTGCCCGTGGCGTTTCTGGAGCCGTTATGCTCCATCTCTTTGATGGAGGACAATGAACTCCGGCAACTCGTCTTGGAGATTTTGCACAACATCATTGATCGCCATGACAACAGAGCCAAACTCAGAGGGATCCGGTATGGATGCACACTTAACACCCTAAAGTGAATGTGCGAAAACTAGGGCTGTCAAAAGTTAACACCTGTGATTAATTTAATTATTTTGCACAATTTTATAATGCTGTAAATGCAACTGTGTTATTATGTTCAGTGTGATTTTGTAAAACCTGATTAAAGCTGAGTGGAGCTGCTGTGCAATTATCACTATTCTTGCAAGCTTTTATTTGTATTTATCAGTTTTAATGGGTTATTCATTTAAAAAAAAAAACATGTTTGGGATGTTTAACTTCTTTTTTTTATTTTTTTGTAATTGAAATTAAATTGTATTTACTCAACCTCATGTTGTTTTAAATGTCATGTACATCAAGTATGAGATCTTTTTTATAGACCACAATTCTTTTTTTAATATTTTTTAATAATTCTTTATATTTTTATTTTATTTTATTTATTTATTCATTTATTTATTGCAGTGGTTTTACTTTAACATATTTCATTTACTTGCCAAGTTTTTTATATTCATATGATTTTTTTAAACTTATTCCAGTTAACGAAAACTGCTTTTAAAGTTCAATACAATAATAACAAAACTCTGGTGCCAGAAGTTTTATATGAGAGTGTGCTCTGATGAATTAGAATAAACACTTACTGAACCATTTCTTTGCGATTCTGTGCAGAATTATTCCTAATGTAGCTGCTCTGAAGATCAAGAGAGAAAAAATCTCCAAACAGGATGTGGTCTTCATGAAAAAGGTACAAGACTTCACAAACGCACACAGACGTCACAACTGCACACATGGAATTGAAGTCAATAAACTGTTGCTCTTTCTCTCCAGCACGGGCAGCAGCTATACAGACACATCTATCTGGGCTGTAAGGAGGAAGATAACGTGCAAAAGAACTTTGAGCTGCTCTTCACAGCTCTGGCATTGATCACTATTGAACTGGGCAATGAGGAGGTGATGATTGATCTCCTACGCCTGTCCATCGCCCTGCAGGTATGCTGCATACATTAGCAGAAGCAACTTCTACAAGATTGCCTATTTATTATGCTAATCTCTTTTTTGATTGATTTGAAGGATATGGCCCTGGCAAACGAGGAGAACATGCCAATGTTTATTCGCTGTGGAATCATGGCATTGGTCGCTGCGTACCTCAACTTCCTCAGTCAGATGATTGCAAATCCCCCTTTCTGCCAACACGTCAGCAAGGTAAATGTGTGCACATACCTATAACACACACACACACACACATCCAACATACACCGTAACTCCTTTTCTTCCTGTCAGGTGATTGAGATGAGATCTTTAGACGCTCCGTATCTTCTGCCTGAACACGTCTTCAGAGAGAAGTGTGTGTAAGTATTTCTGTGAAAGGACTATATTAGTAATCAACTGATATTGATCATGCAGGTGCATATCATATTTTTTTTATTATTACCTCGGCCTTCATCTACAACTCACTTAACATTAATCTTTATAAACATCAAAAAAGCTATTAAATGTAATCTTTGACTGAACTGAAAATAAATATAATTTCTTCATGCTGTAAATTAGAAAATGATATTTTCTGAATTTATTTGCATCCTTCAAAATGATTGATTTAGATTTCATTTTTAATGTATTTAATCAAAATGGTATTTAATAGAGTTTTAATATCAGCCATAGCTTGACTTAACAATGGCATTACTCACTCCAGGTCTCCTTCCTTGTGTGTATCTTTATGTTTGTGTGTGGATCAGGCTCCCAGACTCTTTAGACCGGGACGATGTTAGTTTGTATTTTCAGACGGCTGATCTGGCTGAAGCTCTGTCTGTACCTGGATATAACGTAGAGAGACTGGCCTTGCCATACATACCCCAGGTTACAGGTAAACACACTTCTGGACCGTACAAAACAAAGACGTCATGTGATTTAATTCAGTAAGATTAAATCTACAGCAGCAACATCACATGCTAATTAATTTTGTTTTGGCATTTATTTGGAACAAATTAGTTTTTATATGTATAAATATAATATTTTCTGCCTGTGAAATAGTTTTTTTTATTAAGCAATAATATTTATGAATAGTAAAACATTATCCTGTCCACTCAGAAATCACAGGGGGTGAAATAAACTCATTTTAGAAGAAAATGTCTCGTTATGAAAAAAAAAATGGTTGTGAATGCCATTTCATGGAGTCTTCAAACAGTTAACAGTAGTTACAGCTGGAATACACTACACGTCACTACTTGAGCGGCTTTTATATTTCTTCATGCTAAACTCAGGTCTGTGTGGGTCTATCCTCTATGTCTACTAGCTGTAAGTCGTACCCAGCCTGCAGATTTTGGGCAGTAGTAGTTGACAGATTTCACAGAAAATCTCATATGATTGTGTATGATGGGTACAGACCTCAGACTTTGATTCCATCTAGTCAAAGGATATGATATCTTGAGCTGATTTTAGAAAAATCCTACAAATGAAGCGTGAGATTGTGTTTGGAAAGTTTCGAAAGTCTGATAGAGCTTTATCCTCAACTGATGCCCATTTTTCTCTGTATCCATTTACAAAGTTGGCAAGTGTATAATGCCTAATGTTTAAAAAACATTTGAACGTCCTATAGTGTATTCCAGCCAAGAAACTGGTGCTATAACTTATCACCAACTCCCTCTAAATCTCTAAAATAATACTAACTTCCTGAAGATCTTCCATGTGAATTCACCCACTTTTGCCTTCTCTCTGTCTGTGTGTGTTTGCACTGTAGTCCTGTACACGGTAGGAAAGATTCTGCACAGATGCAAACAGACATCCAGAGGTACCAATATTGAGTTAGTGAGGTCACCTGTACATGTGTTCCGTGAATAGCAAGAATACGTAGTTAGTTTCTTCCTAGCTCAACCATAAGTTTACCAGTAGACTCCTCCATAGCAGCCGTGACAGATTTCCCATAGCTCCTGAGTGTGCTGTTAAATGAATTTTAGCATTTAGATGAAGTATATAGCAGTTATATTGTGTAATGAGATAAATTAGTCTTGTTTAACTGGTGTGGTGTTTTGTACGCTGCTGTCATCTGGACGGTGTTAATGGTAGGTTAAAGAGAGAACGCACATCGGTTCGAGCTCACAGTTCAGCTGCTTGGGTTTTAGGGAGAGTGCTGGTGAAGCATTATTTTATTATCTTTTTTTAGACCTTACTTTCTACCAATTGCAGTAGACCTGCTGCACTCGCGAAACCTTGTGAGTAGAGGATTTATTTTACACCTGAGTATGGTCGGATTCCTTTTGCGACATTTTCAGTGCTGATCTGTGTAAAAAAAAAAAAGGACTAAAATGATTGCATAGGTATTTATTACTGAATTCGTTGATATTATTAAACCTTAATGGATAACTTGGTCTAATATGTAGATAACATTTTCTTTGTAAAAGCAGTTACAAGATTAAGATATCTAGGAATTGGTTAGAATGGATAGAATTCACAAAGCCTTAACATTTCAGCAAACTGGAATTGTGTGTTCAGACAACTGTGTTTGATTTGTTGGGACAACTTTTGGGGTAATTTTATTGCTCTGATAATGTAGTGTTAAGAAAATAGCAGTTTTTTGAGACTCAAAAGGTTTCATAACCTGGAAAATGTGTAGTTGCATATTTTTTTTTAAGTGTGGTGTAAACTTTTAATAGGAAGACATGAAAAGGATGTGTGTACAGTTTTCTGAAACGAGTTGTTTATAGAGTTGGTTTACTTCTGATGTGTCATCAGCACTCTTGCCCTGAAACTCTCACTTTTACTTATGAATTTTATTTTGAAACTCATTTTGCTGTGATTGCTGCCTGTGTTTGTGTGATTTGCATTTCCTTCTGTTCAATAATGCTTTCATGCTGTTTTGCCTGAACATTACATTCATTAAACATGAGCAGTCAGTGAGATTACCCTGGCTGGCTTTGGGAAATACACCTCCCTTCATGAATAAGAGGCGAATTAAACCCATATATCACTTATGTGCATACTGGGTTTAGTTGAGGTCGAATCCGTGCATGATTAGAAATATTTCAGTCCTTAAAGCGTTGATCGTTTTTATCATTGACTTTTGACCCACAGATGAAGACCGACTGCCCCGTAGGAAGAGTTTTGTCGACACTATTTCTCTCCAAGTTGACATCCTTTCCAACAGTTTGCCCGATCAGGTACACTGGACATACTTTACACGTGCTTGAGTTGTTCAACACTAAGAATTAGACTAAAGAATATGTTTATGTGTTTATCCTGTAGTCTCAGCTTGCAGAGGAGATCACGTTTGAGACCCTGAAGAAAGCCATCGGTATGTGTGTCTGTTTGGTGTTGGTGTGTGTTTGTGTGTTAGCGTCTGATGTCTCTCCATCTCTCTCAGATACCACAGGTCTGGAGGAACAAGAAAGGGAGAGGAGACGGCAGGTGATGGAGAAGTTCCAGAAAGCACCGTTTGAGGAGATTGCCGCCCATTGCGAGTCTAAGGTACAGCTTGTGTGTTCTGCCTATCAGCTGGTTTGCAGTTAGGTTCCAAATGTTCAAATATGATTTTAATATTTTTAGTCCAATGATCCAAATATTGGCATATATGCACTACTGTTCTAAAGTTTGTGGACATTTTTGTTCAACCCAGGACCCATTAAATGGATCAAAAGTGACAGAAAGACAATGAGAACAGTACAAATATATGCTTCTATTTTAATTTTCCTTTTATAGTTCAGTCTCCTAGAATAAAATATATCTAGATTCCCACAAAAATAAATGGCAGCAAACACTGGTAAAAGGAAATCATTTTTGAGCAGCAAATCAGCATATTAGAATGATTTCTGAAGAAACATGTCACACTGAAGACTAAATGTAACAATGCTGAATAATTAGCTCTGCCATCACGGGAATAAATTACATTGTAAATATATTAAAATAGAAAACATTTATGTATAATTATTTAATATTTCAAAATATTACTGTATTTGTGACTACATAAATGCAACCTTTCGAAACCAGTGATATTAGATATTAAATAAACCCATAAAGTGATGTGGGGGCAGTCGTGGCCGAATGGATACCCAGATAGCACACGTACATCTAGGAGACATCTATTTGACGTCTGCATTTACATCTGCAAGACCTATTATTTGGGTTGTTTGCTCATCTGCAATACGTCTATAGGATGTCTCCTTTTAGATGTCAAATAGACGTCTATAAG
>JAUMHR010000029.1:2619409-2629431 GCA_032361145.1 Enteromius fasciolatus
ATGTTCAGTGCTTTGCTACAATCTGTATTGTTAAAAGCGCTATATAAATAAAAGTGACTTGACTTGACTTGACTTTGAATATGATAGAGCACAAATATTTCATGCCTATTTCTGGATAGATAATATTATTTTTTATTACTTATTTCCTCCTCTACCCATGTTAAACCTATCAGAATGGCAATTATTATACTATTATTTATAATATTTTCATGTTAATTTTTTGTCATGCATTGAATAATAAAAATAATAGTTATAATAATTATTGAAAATATTTGTACATTTTTATTTCTGATGGGAGTCAAATGTGAATCTGTTCTGGGGGAGGTGCCTCACTCAGACATGTTCCGCCCAAACCTCACGATCCTTTAGTGTTTCCTGTGTGTGTGTGTAAGGTGTGAGACTGCTGCTGTAGTCTGAACTACTGAACAAGACCTGCTCTCACCTCACACACACTCAATACAAACGCTGTTATTTTGTTTTCTGTGCTTTTTTAGAAACATTCTTCATGTGCCTACAGGACTGTTAAAGTGCACTGTAACCTGGAGTGTAACTAAAAAGTTGAGTATATAAACATTGATTTCATATAAACACACAATTCTAGGAAGAGACTTAGGAGCATGTGTTAAGGTGAGTAATTAAGTTTCACTTTTCTTTATCTTTATATACTTAGTCATAGATTCTGCAAATAAATATTGTTTCTGTTTATACGTCAAATCTGTTTAAGCATTGACTGATTAGTCATTTACGCTAACATTTCCTTATTCTGAAATGTACATATATAGACATGCAGAAAGTAAGATAGGAACAAAATAGCAAGAGGCTGTTTCGTGGTGCCGCTGTTTCTTTCTCAATATCTTATTTGTTATCAAAGTCAATGATTAACTGTCTCTTTCATTGTCCTGAGTCAGAGACACTCCTTTTTGCCTATCCTTTTTTTAATGGCAACCTACTTTTTGGTGCAAAAAGTATTATACTTCTTATCAAAAATCAAAACATTAAGTCTAGATTAATGCACATTTCCAGAAATGTTTTGAACTGTCATTCATTGTACAGTGAGTATCTGACAAGGATTATGTGTATTTGCACATAAGTGATTGATCCTCTCTCCCTGATGTGTTTCCCTGTCATTTATGTTCTGCGTTTAGATGGATATGAAGGTGTTATTAATATCAGCTCTACTAGGATTTGTCTCTCATGTCAGATCAAAAACAGGTAATACAAGTCATTTATCGCCAGCAGCACAGCTATTTTCTAGTGCCTTAGAGGGCATTCTTTTAATGTTTAGGTTTATGAGTTTCTTGTATGAATAAGTGCACTGCTTTGGCATAAATATATGAAGAAAAACGAAGAGTAATTCTGCAAAAGATGTTTTCATAATGTTTTACTTGCTGGACTAAAATCTTCAAATTGTACGACTTTAGATCTTATCTTTTATAGTTGTGTGTATGTGTTTTGCGTTCAGATAGCAACATATGCATTTCTGCGAATGCCAAAACATGCGGAGAGTGTATTCAGATCGGGCCGCAGTGTGCGTGGTGCAAAGATCCTGTAAGTTATTTTGTCTACAAAGTTTGATCGTCTTCTCCTGACTCTGGAAGGTGATCTGAGTCTTACCAGAATGTGTACAAGTCTCTGCTTGCATCTTAACAGGATTTCAAACCTTCACGCTGTGATGACAGAGATTCACTAGAAAAGGCAGGCTGCACTCCACCCGGCATAGAAAACCCCCGAGGAACAGTCACCATCGACAAGGACAAACCCGTCACAAACCGTAAGGTTGACACAAGCCAGAATCTAAGGCCTGATGAGATCACCCAGATTCAGCCACAGAAACTCACCCTGAACCTCCGATCAGGTACTGGACCCCATCTGTGAACAACAAAAACATCACTGGACGTGTCTGAATGTGTTGTGAATGTGAGATATAAATCAGGAGACATAAATCATTTTACAGCATGTTTCTGTTTGTTTCTTGTCTTTTCAAACTACAGGTGAACCACAGAAGTTTACTCTCAAGTTCAAGAGGGCTGAAGATTATCCCATCGATCTGTACTTCTTGATGGACCTCAGCGACTCCATGCAAAGTAATCTTGAAAATGTCAAGAACCTTGGAACCGAACTTGCCAAGGCAATGCAGCACATCACGAAAGACCTGCGGATAGGTTAGGAGGTTAACACACACGCTCACATTCACTCCTGGGTGCTCTTTTATTTGTTAAATGATCTTCTAACTCTTGCTCGCAGGTTTTGGTTCATTCTTGGAGAAAATGGTTATGCCTTACATTTTGATGACACCAAAGTATCTGGAAAACCCATGTTTTCCAAATTACTGCTCAGCACCCTTCAGTTACAAAAATGTCCTGAACTTGACCGACGATGGTGGATTGTTTTCTCAAGAGGTCAGCAAGCAGAAAACCTCTGGAAACCTGGACTCTCCCGAGGGAGGATTTGATGCACTCATGCAAGCTGCTGTCTGCACGGTGAGTCGAGCTGAACATTCCTTAAATGCCAGAGAACTATGGGCAAAGTCTCCAACACATGTTTGCACATGCGGTGTTGTGCTAGCCCTGTGAATGGTTGCATCCACAACTACTTTCTTTTTGTAATAAAAATGCTCCAAATGTAGAAATTCAGAAGCTATTTTTCTTATTATAGTGTATATATACTTCATCTTTACCATCATATACTAGTTCTGACTGTCACCTGAGAGTTCTGATTTAACTTCAAAACACTAACCATGTAGTCAATGTGTATCTGTGCACTCTCAATATCTCTTTAAGTTCTAGGGAGCATCATGCAACAGGTTTGGCCAAACTTTGCTGTGTTTTGATTGTATTTCAGGAAGTGATCGGCTGGAGGAATGTTACTCGCCTCCTTGTGTTCTCCACGGATGCTGGATTCCATTTTGCTGGAGATGGAAAACTAGGTGGCATTGTTCGTCCAAATGATGGGAAATGCCATCTGGAGAATAATATGTACACCATGAACAACTATTTCGTAAGTATGTGTTGATAGATAAAAACTGATAAAAATTCAGAAATTCAGGAAATGGCAGGGTGCTTCATTGATTTCAGTTGTTTTTTACAGGACTACCCCTCCATCTCTCAGCTGGTAGACACACTGAGTGACAACAACATTCAGACCATCTTTGCTGTGACACAGCAATTCAGAGATCTTTATCAGGTGTGTGCATTGTGTGCATTATATCTTTTTCACAATGTAATAACATCATCGTCTTATAATAAAAGCATCAGGTTTAACTCAAATTGTAATATGCATTCACTCATAATGCTTGTGTGTGTGTGTGTGTGTGTGTGTGTGCAATAGGAGCTTTCTGCTCTAATCCCTAAATCAGCAGTGGGCACACTGTCTACCAATTCATCCAATGTCATCCAGCTCATCATTGACGCATATAATGTGAGTTTAAGTTCTTCATATGTCAGTAATGGTTGACTGTGGTCAGCGCAAGTTCCTTTTAGGGTTAAACGGAAGTGAAACTAAAACCACTGTTACTCTTTTTTTGCTTGCAAAGGATTCTGCTTTTCAGCAGTACCCACGCATAAGACTTTTTTATCATCTTAAATATGTACAGAAAATGGTAAGAAGCTTATTGCTCAGTCGGATCAACAGTTCTGCAAGAAGTAAAGTTAACAGTTTAAGGCACAGTGCACCAAAAAAATGAAAATTCAGTCATCATTTAATCACCCTTATGTCATTCCAAACATCCTTTGTGTTTCTTTCTTCTGTGAAGCACAAAAGAAGAGTATTTTTAAAGAGAAGAGAATATTAAAATATTTTCTATTGCATCCCACAGAATTATGATGACAGAATGTGAGTGAACTATCACTTTAAGAGTTGTATTTGAATGTCTATTTGCCAAGCACAAGTTTAATTGTGGGCATCAGTCTTTGTCCTCAGAGGTCATTCTGGAGAACAGCAAGCTACCTGCTGGTGTGTCCATCTCCTACGTCTCCCACTGTAAGAATGGAGTCAGCGAAAAAGGAGAAAATGGACGAAAGTGCTCCAGCATCTCCATTGGGGATGAGGTGAGAGAGTGAACATTTAAACTTGTCTGTGCATGTAGAATGACTCCTATTTGCTAGCTGTGGCTTAAGCTTGGTGCACAAGTTGGTACATATAGTGGCAGAATTTCAGCTCATGCCCATTCACCAATGATATTCTACTTTGCATATTTCTAAGACTGAGAGAGGAGGGTGACATGTTGGAATTTAATTATATATGTAATTAAAAACTAGTTCCAACTAGTTATTTTTATTTTCAGTGCTGTGCAAATTAACACAAAGCGACCTCCATGTTGCACTTCTTCTGTGCAGATAAACTGAAAGCCTAGATGTGTTTGTTAGTTTTATTCTTAAATCAAGAAGATTTTCTAGGCAAATCAAAATTAAGTAAGTTTTTGCTTAGAACAAACAACAGCCCTTGGCTGTGATTTCTATATCAAACTCCACCTGTGTGGGCGATGAAGCAAAATAATCTTCCAATCTGGCAAGCAAAATAACCTTGTTTTCTGAAGCAAGATTTTGGTTGGCAGATTATTTTGCTTGTTTCAAGTAAAAGCTTGCTTAATTTTGACTTGTTTTTCTAAAAAAAACAAGACCATAATTTCTAGAAAATACTTCATGATTTAAGAATTTTTAGATATTTTGGCTGAAAACAAGACAAAAAATCTAGACTAGAAAAGCATTTTTTGCAGTATGTATATGTAAGTTTTAGATGAAGCACAGCATCCTAAAAAAGATCAAAATAAAAAATTTGAAATTTCTGGTAAAAACTAATATAAAATATTATAACATAATAATATAAAATAACATAAAAATAAAGTGAGATATAGATGGTATGTTTGTGTCAGTACATTGACAGCATAAATTGCATTAAGTTCTGATGACTCATTGCAGTGTATGTCACTTTCAAAATAATGAAATAAATAAAATTAATTTATCACAAAACAAACTAATGCACATTACTAATAACAAAAGGGATTAACTAAATTACATAAAATCTAGTTATACGTGGTGATGCACAATTCTTACTGTAGTGTTTGTATGAATATATTTGTTTTACTACAACAGCCAACTTTCTAGTGAATCTCTAAATATGTAAAAAGGGCTTCTTGTTTGTACTATGCACGAGGGCCTTAGCATTTAAAAAAGTGTGTTGTACTTCACAGGTGACGTTTGATATAGAAATCACAGCCAAGGGATGTCCATCTAAAGGTAAATCAGAGACTATAAAGATCAACATGCTGGGCTTCAGCGAGAAGGTGGAGGTCGTCCTCAACTTCATCTGTGAATGTGAGTGTCGTAAAGACGGAATCCCAAACAGCCCGGCGTGTAGCGGCGGCCATGGCACTCTGGAGTGTGGAGTATGCAGGTTTGAGAGGCTTTTAATCTCATATGCAAATTCAGATAATATGACAATTCTCCTGATTCAATGTTATCTCTTATATCAGATGTAATGAAGGCAGGTTAGGCAGATTATGTGAGTGCAGTCAAGATGAGTTCCTGACAGACGATCTTGATGCAAACTGCCGCAAGGACAACGGGACGGACATCTGCAGCAACAATGGAGACTGCGTCTGTGGAACGTGTGAGTGCAAGAAAAGAGACAAACCAGAGGAGATATACAGCGGAAAGTTCTGTGAATGTGACAACTTCAGCTGTGACCGCTCCAACAACTTACTCTGCGGAGGTACAACCCATTGAGAATTTGCACTGCTGCCTTTTTCTGTATTTTATCTTTTTGAATGAATTCTGCCAATTAGATGATTGTTCAGGAAAGTTAGACAAAAATACTTGTCCCTGAGGCATCCTTTTCCCCACAGGTCATGGTCGATGCGAGTGCAAGAAGTGTATCTGTGATGCTGACTACAAAGGAAGTGCTTGCGAATGCCCTTTGGACACCTCCTCATGCCTGGCCAGTAACGAGCTGATCTGTAACGGTCGAGGCACCTGTGAGTGTGGCGTTTGTAAATGTACAGACAAAAAGTTTGAAGGTCCAACCTGTGAAATCTGCCCAACCTGCTCCAGAATTTGCAATCAACACAAGTGAGTTATTGTCCGAATACTTCCTAATAAGGTTATACTAACAGTTTTTTATCTGAATAACTTGGGTCATGCAATCGTGAATTGGTTTAATGTCAGCTAGCAGCACTAAATACATTTCTCTGTGTTTTGCCTTAAAGGGACTGTGTTGAGTGCCTACATTTTGGAACAGGTAGCAAGAAACAGAAATGTCAGGAAGAATGCAAATCCTTCAGTATTACACCAGAAAAGACTAAGGAGGATCTTTTTAAGCGGAATAACCAGACCATCAATCAATGCAAAGAGCGTGATGTTGATGACTGCTGGTTCTTCTTCGCCTACACTACAAAAAATGATGACTCCATTGACGTCTTTGTGGCTGACACAAAGGGTAAAAATTATAGACAAACTCTCCAATGCTTGGAGTTTTTTTTCAAATATTGAATGACAAATATTTCAATCAGATATACGTCACAGTAGCAGAAATGTTAATATCTTAATTCTTATTTATTTATAACTAGTACAAGTTTAACCTTGTTTCCCATAATGCTTTGTGCCTGTGTCCATAGAGTGTCCCTCTGGCCCTGACATCATTCCCATTGTAGTGGGTTTGGTTGCAGGAATCGTTCTGATTGGTTTAGCACTTCTACTCATCTGGAAGCTGCTCATGGTTATTCACGACCGCAGAGAGTTCGCCAAGTTCGAGAAGGAGAAGATGAATGCCAAGTGGGACACGGTATGCACCTCTTTATTAGCATTTCTTTTTTTATATCGCAAAAATTACGGGGATAATAATTCCTGCTGTTGTCTTTAGGGTGACAACCCCATCTATAAGAGTGCTGTGACAACTGTGTTGAACCCCAAATATGAGGGAAAGTGATGTGTCTTCAGGATGGCTTGCAGCAGTGGATCTCAACTAGTCTTTGCTTCATCGCCCAGATTTCACATTGGTGACCTGATACAGTATCATAAACTGTATTTAATTTGGGACATACAGCGACTTGTGGAAAAAGCACCTATTCGGATATCAACATCACTTAATCCTCAATTTGAAAGCTTGATCAATTATTTATTTTTTAGGTTTTTCTATGTGCTTTTCTATAGTGCTTGCATCCATTATCCAGCATTACTTACATTTCGGGTCCGAACCTACTAGTTGAGAAGCCTACTAGTCTCCCATTGCTTAATTATATCTATTTTTTCCATTAGGTCATGTTTATATGTAAATATGAAACTCATCGTTTCCTATGAGATTATGGTTTCCCAGAGCACAAAAATTCAAAACAAAATTCACCAATGATTATTATTTTTGAATACTTTCTATAAAGCCAATAAAACAGTGTTGGAGTTATTGTTGACAGTTTGGTTGTGTGTGTGGCTTTTTTCCCCATAGTCAGTGGATGTTTGTATTTGGGGGAGGGGCATTCTCATTCTAGAAAACATTTGATTGGACAAAAATCCACTTTCCAAAACTAAATTGTGAATGCATATCTGCTGAATTTATTACATTCTCAAGTAAACATGTGTGAGAGCTGTAATACCTTTTTGAACTATACAGCTTTACACCTAATTTACCCCTAAAGGATGCATACAAATACTTAAATGTACATATTAGCACCTAAGTATATACATATAAGTACCCAAATAATACATATTTCTATCTTTTCCCTTCAGTGGCTGCTTTTGTACCTTTTTTCTGATTGTAAAGTTTTAACAGGGCTTTTGTTTTTCCTTTGGCACTGTTCTTGATTTGCCTGTCACCACAAACGGCGTAGTTGGATTCAGTAAGGAAATCCGGTCAAAATCATCCAAAGGCAATAGAAGGGGTTAAGTGTATTTTTGCAGTAATTAGTTCTACCACAGCATCTCTCCATGCTGCTAAAAAAAAATCTCTTCATGCTGCTACTTAGATCATATGCCTGGAGCTTCCCACAGGTGATTGGTGCCACTCACTGACCAATCACGCGGCGTCTCGCTGCCATTGCAAAGTTATTAACCCTGTGGCAGTCTCGGGCTGTCCCCGGGGTCTGCTTACAGCCTTAATCTGACGCAAATAACTCCTTCATTTCCCTGCCGGATCTCTTAACGGGGTTGCGTTGTCTTCATTTAACCGAGGAGATCCTCTAATCGCTGTGTCGAACGGAAGGCGAGAGAGCGCGCGCGCGAGAGAGAGACAGTGTGTCTGACGACTGTGCCGTTTGTTTGCCAAACACCACCTTGATGCGTTACACAGTTACGCCGTCTGAAACCCCGAGATGTGGCAAATCCAGGACAGACCCGGGGAGATCTCTGGATCTAGGGCTGGTAAGTCTCGACTATTTATCTGTCTGCCGTTTAAAGTGGATTGATCGATTAATGTCGATTTGATAACATAAAGGCTTGCTGAATGAGCCACTCCAACTGTGAACTTGGCAGGCGAGCGTCAGCATATTCCCAACATCATTATGTCACATCAGCCCGGAAAATAAACTCAAGATAGCTTCCTAAACAAGCTCTGCATTGACAACGGCACACTTTGCTAATATGTCGGAATTGTGTGATCGCTCGCGAGCTGTTTGGGGGTTGAAACAAAGCCGAAGGTGCACTTTTCGCGCAGGTTAAATATCTGCAGAAGGCTTTGACTGCGGATGGCCGCATCATCTCCGCACATTAACTGCGAGTCTACGTGTCATCCTTTTTATAAGCTTGCTTCGACTCGTTTTTTTGTACTGTCAGATATTTTTTTTCTTCGGTTAGCCAAAATAGGAGCAGCTTTTTATATGCTCTTCCGCTCCGCGAGTTTCGTTGTTCGTTTACGTAGAATCCGGATTGTAGTTATATAATTGTGAACGGTCAAACGGATTTGCGCGAAAATGCGTTATTGTTCAGTGTTTAAACATGGTGGCGCTGTTGCAGATTTGCATTTTATTAATTCGAGGTAGGAAACAACTGGGAGCAATGATATACTCCTTTGTTGCTACATGAAAGCTGTGTGCATTTGCACTTGGCTGTTGTCCTAGAGAGGTGGTGCCAAGAGATTTGGTAACACCTTCACCCTTGAGGTCAAGAGTATGGTCATGGTCAATGCTCATGTTTGCTTATGTCAATGTGTGTGTGACAGGGATGGACGATGCTGGATGGATTGTTACCCCTCTGGAGGGTCAGACGGGAACGGCGGTGTGGGTCTTCTGGGAGTGGAGGTAAAACTTGCACTAGATCGTATCTTGGGTGCTTTATCATTGTATATTATAAAATACCTACAAACATACATGTGATTTCAAGTTGTTGATGCATTGCTTTTTAGAGTTGTACACTGTTAAATCTGTATGTGTATGTATTGTGGTCTTATGATGTAAGTGCATTGATGTATGAAGGAGAAAGTATCTACGAATGCTTTAGCCGACAGAAGGGGAATGGTAAATGTTTTTGCAGTGAAACGTGATCTTGTGGGCGTCTCATTGTCGCCATGTGGTACTTGTCTCTTTGCTTCTAGTGGGAATAGTGTTCGAGATTGTGCTGCAACACCACTAAGATGCCTTTCAGGAGAAATTATGGCTTTGTTGTCTTTGTTGATACAAAAGGTTTACTTTATTTGAGCTGCAGTGCTCCTCTAATGTTTCTGTGAAAATAAAGTCAAGTGAGGTTTGACGTTTGCCATGTGTGGGGACATAAAGGAGCAAAATGTTGTACCTCATTAGACCATAGTTAAACATACAATAGATAACCTATTGGTAGAAGTAATGTAACATTTTATGCCGATGCCAAATTATTGTACAAGTAATATTTTATGTTGCTAGATAAGTAGGTTGTTCTGAAGTGACATGATGTAATGAATTAGGTCTCATGAATTGGGTCAGTAACAAACCAGACGTTCACCTAGAAAAGTAATCTCAATTCAGAAGGATGATTTAATAACTTCATAGATTAAATATCAAATATAATTTTTACTTAAAATCATATATATATCTTTTTTTTCTTGGCCCATAACAAGTTTTTACTGCA
>JAUMHR010000029.1:2630196-2648357 GCA_032361145.1 Enteromius fasciolatus
ATATTTCATATTCAATCTTAATTAATGTAAGCTCATATACAATTTTATAAGAATTTGAAGTTTTTTAGAAAGAGCAAGGAGTTTTCAAACTCGTGGCAACAAGAGATTATGCAAAATGGATTTTTAGGGTTGTCAAAGTTTACCTGTGCACTCAGGATACTGATAAATGATATTGAATGTAAGCATTTTTTTATACTTGATAAAAGGTTTTTAAAACAAAGCTGTATTCATGTTTTTTTTATTATATATATATATATATATATATACATATAAAATTGAAACAAATAAACATGAATATAGCTTTGTTAAAACGATTCATGTTGATCTGCAATTAAAAAGTTATTAAATCAGATATGCTGTCAAGTTATTACAAATACATTTTAACAATTTATATATTTGTTAAAAATATATTTAAACAATTTTCTTCAGTACAACACTTCATTAATTTGGGAATCATTTTTTATATATTATTATTATTATTATTTTACTAGACGGTTTAGGATCTCCTTACATTTTTGGGTCTTTGACATCAAGTCTGAAAACTAACCCTGCGTGCACGGATAGTATGGCATTAAAGGACACTGTTGTTGGCTAACTTTCATAAATCACGTCAACTACCCAACAGCTCTAACGTTAGCGAGTAACAAAATTGCCTAATTGATGGATGTGCTGTAACTGACAGCAGACGATTTTAACCATGCAAACCGTATTTTACCTCAGAGCGTCGAGAACAACACTTTCATTCAATCTTTTCTTTGGCTTTGGTGTAATTTATGTTTGTCTGATAGGGTCTAATACAAACAGCTTTACTTTGCAGCAGCAGCATTATAACGAACACACGCACCGGCACGAAAGAATATCACAGTTTTAGTACAGCAGCTTGTAGCCCTAAGACACATGAGAACTTGGAAATGTAGAAACATTACCAAAGATTAAAGGAATTTTGATATTACTTATAGAATAATCCGCACGTAACACGCATCACGTTCGCCATTGACACGACGGGAGCCCCCCGTGGACAAATATCGGTACTGCTGGTGTTTTCTTAAAGGGACAGTTGACACAAAAATTAAACTCGCCAGTCAACTGGCTCCAAATAATTTGGATAAATAAAAATAACCACATAACTAAATAAAAACTATACTACAAAAATAAACGTAAATGAAGACGTTAAATTAATGCAATTATGTCGTCATGCTCCAAAATAGTCATAAACATAACCATTGGCTTTTTTTTATCTTTAACTTTTACTTGACAGAAGTACAAGATTTTTTTGTGCCATTCATATTCACTTAGTCTACACTGTCAAGGACAGAGACAATACAGTTGTTCAGATATGTTGTTTTATATTTTAAGTGAATAAATAAAAATGGCAGATTAAAGTGAGTGAATGGCAAAAAGCAATTTTCAGTGTCATTCAAGAGCGTGATCACTGTTGTAGACTTAAGTCATAATGCAATCAAAATAAGTCAAAGGTAGCAAAATAAAACAGAAAAAAGAGACGTTTCAGAATATTGTTTTAATCACACATACATGCAGTTCATCCAGAAAAAGTGTCATCAGTAATTTCATCCCCTTATTTTTCTCCTTCAACCAGAATCTTCCAAAACCACCCTGTACTGTTGGAATGATCCAGCGCCTCTCTTTCAACAAGTCATGGAGTTACTATTACACAGTAATAAAAAAAATTAGCTATTAATTTATGTTTAATTAAATCTGTGGCATTCCCCATGAACGTCAATTAATTATCCTTCATGCACTGAAAAGGGAAGAATTTAGGGCTAATAACACAACTGCGCTGTTTGTGGTCCTTATGACATCTCTTATAGGTACAAAACACCCAGAAAGCAATACAGCTGAAAATGATACAGAAGGTTGTCATGTCCTATAATTCACAATTCATAAGCATTCCTTTAACAATATCTGGAGTGTGAAGTCTAAACAAAAATATTTAAGGCTGGCTTGAATAATAACAGATATAACAACTCAGATTGTGAATTATGTCCTGCTCTACAATTAAATTCTATCTTGAATTCAAACTAAATGACAAAGGTCTGCAATGTCCTCAAGGAGATGCAAGTTATTAGTGTATGAAACATAATCTCACCCACACCATCATTCTGCTAAACTGACTGGCTGATCAGTAACAGTGGCAGAGCAAGAAATTACATCACATGAGGACTTCAGCTGACCAATACATGTCCAAAATACAAAGTGATGTATCAGGGAGGATACATGCAGAAAAGGTAATAATAAATTGCAAATCTTAAATACAGACATTTAAAATAAGAACTCGGATATGCAAGATCTGCGAAAAGCAGGACAGGACGACCTTCAGCTGTTTGGCTACAAAAACAACAATAACAAGAAAAACTAACCATAAGCCTTTGCAACTGCAAGTTTGAATTGAGATGCTTCCAGCATACGCCTGCTGTATAAGGCCTGGTTACTCATTTCTACAATCCTTTTCACCTTCACCTTTAAAACCATTAGTTACTACAGAACGTAAAACCCATTTGGCTTACGATCTGAATTCCTGTTTCACACAGGAATATCTGAGTTTGTAGTGATACAGGAGATCCGCTGACGAGCGCGCATGGATATTCTGTAGTCAGGGATTTTTCTATTCAAGCTTGCTGCAGTCTCGACGCTGACCTTTATAAAGTCGAGCCAGGAGCGAGGTCTTTTGCACAGTTATCAGGCAGTAGTTTAATCGGAGGTTACAGGTGTGCACAGAGCAGCTGAAGACTGATTAGAGCTGATTGCACTGGCTTCGGTGTCAATTGGTCACTTAGCTTGCGTTTATTTCTTGATTTCCTTTTTATAACATGTTTGGTGCATGTGTGAGTGCACAATATTCATAAAATTATTTGCTTTGGAGGAAAAAAAAAAAAAGATTGGGAGTGGAACTGTACAGCCATGAATATTTTGATTCGGACGTCCTCCCTTGTGCACCAGCAGGAGGGATTATGTTAATGGAATGACAGATCTCCATGAAGTCTTCTTGCATTCTTGCAGCTTCGGTAGTGAGGAAAACAACTCATCTTCAGCTAAAGACAAGAAGAAGCACAAACATAAAAACAATGAAGTACAGGACGAGCACATTTACTCTCTAGATATTCCTTTTATTTATTTATTTTATTTTCGTTCTGGTTTTTGCTAAGTTGATTTAGACAGCTTTTTTGCAACATATTCTTGTAAGCATTATAGATACATTACTGGTCTGTGCCACCTAGCATGCAGGCGTGAATTAGCAGAAGGCCATGGTTGTTGTATGAAAGCACTTTTTTTTTTGTCAATTCGCCTCAATTTTTGCATCGCGCTCAGTGTGAAACAGCCTTTATACTAGAAGTGGGTTTGCAATTGTGCCATACAAACATTTCAAACAAAAGCCACAGATTCTTCCTTAAAACTGGTACAAACCTCTTTTCTTGTTTAGCACCGCCTCCTCTGATAGGTTGGCTGTTCTGGTAGAGTACGCCACCACCTCCACGCACTACGCCGGGGTGTGTAGGAGAAGCTACGGGTTGCTGTCCAGGCCTGATGGGCTTAGCTACAACCAAAAAATACAAGCAAATCATGAGAGAACAGATCATTGACTCTTTTTTCCCCCCCTGTTGTATATTATAATTTTAATCAAGTTGACTGTGCTTGAGTGTTCAGTCACCTATCTGTGCGGAGTGTCCTCTGCGGGCCATGTTTTTGGCTCTCACAGCCTCTTTGATGCGGTCCACCTCTTGCTGGTAGCGCTTGCGGTCACGGGCTGCGTTCTCTTTGGCGTCTCTGAGTGCTGACTCTAGAGCCTTCACACGCTCTGCTGTCGCCCGCAGACGCTTTTCCAGTTTAGGAAGCTCACAGCGCAGGTCAGCATTGTCACGCACCAGCTAAAGACAGAAAACACCAGGGAGTAAAACAGATTCTTCAACGATCAACATTTTGAGATTTTGTGGTTGTTTATCTTTTAATAAAATATGCATGTTGTTTTGCACAGTTTTTCTTCCATGAAAACCCTTTAAATCAAAAAAATTATGTCATGCTAATAAAGCACAGTCAATTTGGCAACATAGAAGAGAAAAAATATCACGCACAAGCAAAACATTGAAATTATTTGTTAAGAGTATCAAGTACAAAACATTTACTGATATGTTTGTATCACATTAAGAGGACTATTTTAGTTTTACCTGTTTGTGGACCTTGGTGAGCTGTTCCAGATTGTTCTCCAAGAAAGAGATCTTCTGCTTCTGAGCAGCACTGCCACCAGTTTCATCAGAGTCCATCTCTGCACTCTACACCCAGACAAAAAATAAATAGCCTTCGATTAAATAACCACTAAGTTGAGCAGCATTATGGACTCAGCATATGAATTTACACTGACCTACGTCTACTTTCAAAACAGACACAGAAAAGATATGAAAGCTAAGGAAGGTGCACAATAGATCAACCCTTACCTTCTTTACACGGGTTGCCAGATCCTGAACAAACAGTTTCCTGAGGTTGTGAAGTGTCTGCAGCTCTTTGGCCTTAAATAGTAGAAAAATAACTTTATTTTAAATATACAAACTACATGATATGAAAAAAAGTGTCATCATTTGTTGCCCTCTAGTGCTGAAGATGAGGAATTGCACTCACCACAGTTTCCTCCAAGCCTTTCAGATCCTGTCTGGCCTGCTCTCTTCGGTCCTGCATCATACTGTAATGTGCAAACAAATCCATTAAAACAGCTCATCACCAGAGACATCTGTAATTTACTATACATGTAATATGCAGGTGTATGTATGCCTCATGCAAAACTGCTTTGCTTTTTAAATGCACTACAGAATCCAGAGGGAAAAAAGATTCATAAACCGTTATAGCAGTCTGACTGCTACAAGAAGAGAGATATATAGAATTGACTGTATTACATACGTGAGCTCGTGTAGTTTGCGGCTCTTCTCTTGGTCGGTGGATTTGAGCTTCTCATGCTCCACCCTCAGACGCTCCTGCTCCAACAAGATCTTCTGATTCAGACTAGAGAAAGAAGGCAATTTATTAGCCATTACTGTATTATTACTATTACTGCTGTGAATCAAGATTATGCCAGCTGAAATGTGCATATCATACTCCTGTAGATCTGTAATGAGTTTCTCTTTGGTTTCCAGCTCGTCTCTCAGGCCGCCGAGCTGTTTCTGATGGGCCTCCCTGTGACTCTGGATCTGCTTCTCAACCGCCTCCTAAAATACACACATACTCGCATGTAAAAAAAACATATACAAACTGAATAATACTATTTGTATGTGTACAGATTTCTTACCTTCACCTCATTGGCACTCTGAATCTCACTCTCTTTCTCCATTGCATGAACTTTCTCTGTGGCCACAAACACACAAGCAAAACATTAGAAGCAGATATAACTAAGCACTATTTCGAAATAGCACATGCAAAAAAAGAATATGAATATGATCCTGTGTGTACCCTGCGCACTGATTTTGACCAGCTCCTCGTTGAGAGAGTCTACATCCTCCTCCAGCTGTCTCTTCTTCTGCTCTACATTCTGCAGATACTCCGTCAGAGATTTGATTTTTGCCTCATGCTACAAAACAAATGTAAATTTTTTTTAATTTGTTTGTTGTGTATTCAAATTAATTATGGTTAGGTAGGTTATACTGTAGGGTTTGCCATGTAAGAAAAGAGGGAAGAGTGTGAAACTGTACCTGGGAGATGCGTAACTGGCATGCTGCAAGCTCCTTATCGGCTTCATCCATCTTCTTATTGCTCTCAGACTGAGTGTTTTCCAGCTGCTTGCAACGTTTGACCATCGACTTGACTTCTGACTTCATCTTACTGATGTAGAGTCTGGCTACAGTAAACTCTTCGTCTATAAGACCACTGCCTTCATGCTGCTGCAGAAAGAGAGATTCTTCAGTATTGCTCTGCTTAAACTCTTTATTATTCCTTATTCCTGCTTTTTTCCTGTTTTGACTTCGCTTTTAAGCTTTATCCTCAAATATACTAATTATGGTTATTAAAGGAGAAAATGTATTAAGATATCTGTATAAAAAATTCATCGTTGGTTTAACAACCATTGTGGCAAAAAGCCATTCATGAGCTGGTGATTCTAGTTTTGAAGAACAAACATACTTCAACTTTTTCACCTTAAACTTGCCACTCACCTTGATGTCATTGTTGCCCACAGCAATGCCAATCTCAGTCAGATCTTTGAGCAGTGACGACATCATCTCTGTCACCCTCTTCTTCTGATGATTGGCCATTTCTTTGAGCTTCTGCAGCTCTGAGTCTATAGACGCCAGGGTACTCTGGAACAGAGTGTTTTAAAGTCAAGTTTAGTGTCATTCTTTGTAGAATGATAGACATAATTAGCCTTTCTGGCACTTACAGATTTCTGACTAAGTTCTTCGCTGAGTGTTTCAAACTCCTTGGTTTTATCCTCCACCTCCTGACTTTTCTGGTCGTAGTTGACAGCGAGCTCCTCCAGAGCCTGCAGGACCTCCTTTACCTCCTCTTTAGATGCCTCGTTCTCCAGCTGTAAACGAGTCAGCTCTGAATGCAGGTTATCATGGTCTCTTCGTGACGAGGCCAGCAACTGCAAAACCAAGCAAGCATGAATATACAACGTTTTCATCTTTTATGTCAAATTAACATGTTCATATGAGAGTTCACCAACCTCTTCCTGGTCCAACATCTGCTGCTTGAGCTTCTCCACCAGCTGAGACTGCTGATTAATCTCCTCATCCTTGAGATAGATGAGACAGTACAAGTTTAATCATCTTCTCTAGAAAAAGTGACCATGCTTTTAGACTTCTACATATTTATTGAAGGTATTGTGAGTGTTTTGATACCTTGTCGTCAAGCTGCTTGTAAAGTTTAGCAAGTTCAACCTCACATTTGTCCTTCTCAACATCGGTGAGTCGGGCCCCAAGCATTCCTGGCACAGGTGGCATACTTGGTGTGGATGCAAATTTTTCATTATTAATTGTGTTATCTATTGCCATCACTTCAGCATTAATCTTTTCCTTATCATACTGCTCCTCTGCAGGTACCGTTTCACCTGTGGGACAAAAACAGAGGAAATGGAAACGTGTACCTTCAAAAGTTCAAAGCTAAATAAAGTATTTTAAGAAAAGTGTTAAAGAAAAGTTATGATGTACAATGAATCATATCCATCGCTTAAGATAAACAAATGCACAGAATGAAGTGGTTTCAGACAGAGCTATAAAAACAAAAAAATTACACATTGAGAACAAAACTGTATCACAAATGTAAAAAAACCCCAAATATATAGACTTCTAACCATTTCTCCAGCGGTTAAGCTCATTCTCCAACCATGTGATGGTGTTTCGAAGAGTCTTGTTTCGTTCTTTCTCCCGCTCATATTTCTTCTTCCATTGCTCAGCTGTCAGCTCTACATTCAAACTCACTGTGTTCTTAATAGTCTTGGCTCTGCAAACACAAACACAATCACAGCTGTAAAGCTCTGTTGTCTTTCTTTTCACACTTCATTAAATAGACAGAACTGTAATTATTCTTTCATACATGTATTACACACATGCGAGACCACTGACAGCTTCATTGTCAATGGTGAGAACATACAGTGACAAAGAAAAGCATGAAAGTGTCTTCTCACCTTTGTCCAAACATAAGAGTGGATTTAGTCTCTGCCTCGTTGAATGAGGAAGGAGAACAGCAGATGACGATGGTGGTCCTGCAGTTTCCACCCAGAGAATCCTGCAAGATCCTTGTCATTTTACTGTCTCTGTATGGAACGTACGTCTGAGAAGGAAATAGAGGATAGAATTAGATCACCAAATAGATTTAAATGTATGTTAAGCTCCATGTCTACAACTGAGGGAATTAAATAAAATACATTTAATCAATTCGATACTTAAATTAAAGATTTCCCCAGAAGCCCATGTGCAAATCCGTCCGTTATATAAAGAGAACACAAAGATTGCTGTGTACACTAACAGCATGGTACAATTTACTCCCCATCATGTAAGGAACTACATGAATCTGGTCTGGTTTCATCGATTTCAGTCTTTATATTTTCCTCAAGCTTTAATTCGTTCTTGTATTTGATAAAGTATCAAACTAGCGATCATTTAAAATATGGACTTCCATTAATTGGGACAACAGTGAGAACTAGGGGTGTATAACACTAGAAAAACTGATGGTGAAGCATTTTGTTTACATAACGTGCGTGTGTACTGTGTATATTTATTATGTAAACACACAAACATACAATATATTTTTTGAAAATATTTGCATATTTTCTATATAATAAATTATATAACAAAATATTTTTAATATTTATAATTAATATATAATAATATTTATCATTGGAAATTGTTCATATATATGCATGTACATGCATTTATATGTACATAATATATCGTTTGATAGTCCTATTGTATAGCTTGTACACATCAAGTGCACGAATAGACAAAGTCAAAATGCACCATTAGAAAAGTGCTCATTAAATATCACCATTTTGGTCAATGTTTTTTCCAGCCATACAAAACAGTTTCAGCCGAAACCGAAAATTAATTATCCTACATTATATGAAATGACCTTAAATTGTATTCAATTATGCACTAATTATATATTATTGTATTATCCTTTGGTTATGTACAAATACTATTACTGGTCATAACAATAAAGAACATCAAACCTAAAGTGGAAAAAGCTGAAGTTAATCTCTGAACACAACTCACACACGCTAGCCTCTCAGCTCCAGAAGCTAAACGCTAGAAAACACAGAGTATACAGAACTGATCTAAAGTCTGTGCGAGTGTGACTCACCGAGCCCTCAGCTAAAGCTGATATCACGTTGCCCAGAGAAGACAGAGACTTGTTGATGTTTTTGGCTTCATCCAGTACAGCACCTTCAGCTCCTGTTTTACTGACCTGTGAGAGAACACAAGAGTTTAACACACTCAGCTCGTGTTTTAAGGCACTACAAGACAAAAGTTTGACACACACACCTTCTCACTGCCTGCCAAGTCGACCAGGTAGAGTTTCCCACTAAGCTTCTGTTCTGTCTGCGTGTTCTCCTGCTTCACATTGATCTGGAAGATACTGTGACTTCTGGAGCTGTGCTCATTCATGTCTGAAAGAAACACAAAGACAGTATTAAAACTAAACTCACAGAACATGGTTTATAAGCTCATATGGAGGATGCAGATGTTACAGTTTCCTCATAGGATCTGGTTTAGTCTCTGTTTATGCAAAGATGCTTATATTTTATTCTTTATATTGATATATTCATACTTGTCACAGCTACATGTCTGTTGGATTTGCCCTCATCAATAGTGTCCATCACTTCATCCGGACTGCAAACAAATCGCTCAGTGCAGCCCTAAAACCATGAAGAGACATTTATTTAATATTTAAGGATCACTGATAATTTCCACTCTGTGTAAATATTGTAATGAAGCACTCGTGACACTGACAAGACATCAGCTTTTAGGAACTCACCTTGACGTAAGGAACCCTGTTTTTGTCTTCATGTACAGATAAATTAGTCTTTGAAACTACAAGACAATGAGAGAGACACAAAGAAAGAAACATAAATATGTCACAATAAAAGCAGGATTATAGTTGTACCACCTTTTTGAGTTTTAAATGATCGTTCTTATAATTAATGGCTTAAAAAAACCAACACACTCACCATCCAATAGGTCTCGAATCTTATCTAAATAAATCTCAAAATATGACACCTGCCAAAAAAGTAAAAACACAGTGAAGAGATACAAATATAAATCAATATGTCAGCTTTTAAAGAATAAGAAGGAAGATTGTTAATAAAATTGTGTGCAGAGGCAAAGTCTTACTTTAATGTGGAACTCCAGGTTTTCATCCATCGAGTAAATGTAGTTAAAGATGTCTTGCACTATTCTGGGAATAATTCCCATTCCATCTGTGTCATGGAGATTTCCCTAAAGACCAACCACAATACCTCACTCATGAAAGTAGAAAAAACGTTGTATAAAGACACCTGTTTGCTCCATTATACTGGCTCAAGAAATAATGATTCTGAAAGAGTCTTTCACCAAGGCTGCATTTATTTGATCAAAGATACAGTCGAAACTTATAATACTGTACGCTCCTCCAGTCTTCAGGGTTTCGTAATGCTTAAGAAATCATTCTAATATCATGTCTTCACGAGTCACTGTCAACTTAATGTGTCCTTGCTGAATAAATGTATCAATTAGAAAAAATATATATATTTTTTTTTTTACTGACCCCTAACACTTGTATATATCTTAAGTCTCAATCAAGTATGTTTTCAAAGTAAAGCTGCTTATTGTATAATTGTACCATATAAATGAAAAGTTTACCATGAAAACACGACTGTATGAATAAAGGCTGCTGACTGACCATCACATGAATCCAATATAATTAATTTGCCCAAAGCTGCTACAGTATACACTCACATTTGACACATGAACCTAATACAACAGATCTTCCACACATGAGGTACAGGGGAAATATTCATATTTACATGTGATTAAGTCAAATAATTTTGCTTTTGCATAGAAATTCTGACTTTATTTTCACTTCAGCAGAGATGTGTCAACTGTATTTGTCCCTCACCTCCATTGTGTGTGTTTTGCCAGATGATGTCTGCCCATAGGCAAAAATGGTTCCGTTGTAGCCACCAAGTACATCTGTGGAAACATGATTATTGCTTAAAACTTATTTCATGCTCTGCCTTTGTTTGACTCAGAGGTCTATCAAGTGACCTTTCCACTTTTACCTTTGACGATTTGTTGAGCGCAGGCCGTGTACACTAGCTCCTGAGAGGTGTTGGACTGGAAAACTCTGTCAAACACATACGGCTTTCCCTGTGAAGAATATAAATATAAAATCAAGGGCACAATCCATTTTTTTTAGGTTTTCAATAGTTACTGTGACAAAACATGCAACAGCCTGAACAGGTGCAGAAGAAACTGCTTGGATTGATTTATTAGCTGACAAGAAGTGAACCCACTGGAAATTTGTACAATTAACTAAAAACCGCAGCATGAATATAAATGACATACTTTGCTTTATCAAAAGTCTCAAAGGACCGTGGTACTACTAATCAGGTTACAACACATTAATTGCTAAGGAATGATTCATTTACTGTCCAGCTCCATGTTTTATATCAGAAGATGGGACTATTGTAGCATAATCATCAAAATTGTGTTTTGTACATTGTTTTGGTAGACCGCTTTGATTCTTAATATAAACAAGTGCATACATTGCGCCTATACTGACTGCATTAGACTACTTTCCAAACAACAAATTACTGATCACAAACTACACCTTTAATGCAGATCATACTGCACCTCCTGAAGAACCTCATTGATGGATTAATTTTGTCTGTTCAATCTCAGATAATAACTATTTATAAATTTTATAAGGAGATGGCTTAACAAAAAAGTATATTAAAAGCAAAGCAAAAACTCAAAGCCAAAGAATTAGACTACTATTGCATAGCAATATTGAACACCAATAATAAAAATAATCTATATAAAACAAAATAATGCAATGTAATAAAACAAATGACTATTACTAAAATGTAGCATTTAGGTTTGATGGGATTAAAAGACTAAAAATATTACAAAGTACAGCAGTCTACCAACATTTATATTTGATGAAATGTATTTATTTAGCAGACACTTAGGCTATCCAAAGTGACTTACAAAATACAACAAGTGATTTATCTTCTGGATGCTTACTTAACTTTACACAATTTTATTACAATAATAAATTCAAATGTATAAATGTAAAGATAAATTTAGGTGGTCCTGAAAAAAATGGTCCTGAATACTTAGGACCATGTGATATTTCAGTTTTTCTTTTTTAATAAATCTGCAAAAATGCCAACTATTCTGTGTTTTTCTGTCGACATGGGGTGCTTGTGTACATTAATGAGGGAAAAATGAACTTAAATGATTTTAGCAAATGGCTGCAATATAACAAAAAGTGAAAAATTTAAGTGGGTCTAAATACTTTCAAAAACAAAAACAGTCAGGAGCAGTAATGGAATAAAAAAGCACCGCACTCCTTCAGCCATCATACTGGACAACAGCCATTATGATACAACAATCAACATTAACTCTCTCACCTGATCTATAAAGTATAATCTTTGACTACAGTGCTACCTTGTTTTATCAGAGCAATGTCAAATCATACGTGTGCAAATGTTGCACTATTATTGTATGCTGGGGATTGGGTGCCATATCGTTACTGTGAAAAGAACGCACCTAATTGTTCAATCGTCAGCAAATGATAAACTCACTTAACTGAAAACAAGTTGATGAATACTCCATCAAACAAGCCTAAACAAAACGCAAAACTACAATTCAGTGTTATTATTATGAAGCAATATGCTGTGTGTCACAAAAGTAATATTTTATTTGTAAGAACAGGGTAAATAATAACTTAAGACGTCTTAATATGTCCAAAGTCTAGAGGCAATGACAGTGGCAATGTAATGGTTAACAGCTTTTCACCAGCACACCACTGGTTTACAGTCTGTAATATGTTTTTTTTTTTTTTTTGCTGTGGCTGCAATTTCCAAAACATGTACATTTTAAATATTGAAGGAGGAGTCTGTAACACCAGTGGGGGAAGACTACCGACTGCCACTAAACACATATAGTACAGTACACGGATCAAAGATGGGATGTCCCATTTTAGAGTTTAATTTAATTAAATTTTAAAAGCTATTTAACATAAAGGGAAAGTATATTCAATGCAAGTTTTAAATGTTTCAATTAACTTAATAAATAAAATGTCAAAATAATTGTCATTCAATACTTTTTCTGACTCTTATAATTAAAATGTATCAGAATAGTAAACTTAAATGCAAGTAAATTTAATTACATTATAAATGATTAATAACTTGTTGACAAAAAGCTAAAACCTAGGGGGACAGTGGGCAAATAATATTTAAAAATTAAAATGTATTTATTTTGGGGGAATCTTTTAATACCATCTAATGATTTTTTATTAACAAAATTATTATTAACGTTCTTAGTTAATTGTTCTGTACAATTAATTACATTATAATTTTTATTTTGTATATGAATTATATTATAATTAAGTAGAAAACATACTCACAGTTTCAATCTACAGCACTCATCATTATATGCATTTACTCTAATCCCTGTGCGGACACAATACCGATACAGAACCAAGGCCAGTCTCCTGTGAGAAGAGAAAAATTTCCCAGAGTTCTAATTGGGGCATTTTCTTACCTAACCATTTTCTCGTCTAGCTTAGACACAGAGTCCCAGGGGCTGCGCAGGGTGGAGCACGCTCTATTTCCAAAGCATTATCTCACCTTCCTTCTAGTGCTCACACACTCTTTTCAAATTACTGTGGATAAGCCTGAAGGAGTCTCCAGTTCCTGGGCATTCTCTCATGTTATCTTCATTCACACACAAGAGGACTATTAAGAGAGCGAGTCCTCAACAAATACAAACATATCCGTTTCAAAGCCGGTCTTTCAGGAACGTACACACACTGTAACCAGACAGGAATAACTGACCCTTAACAACATCATAAAAGATTAGCGAATTTGTCAAAAGAGAATGCACAAGAAGACTATGAAATCATTATTTACATAAAAAGGGAAGGTGGTCACCTGTATGATTCAGCTAGCCACATGGCATGTTTGCTTTCAAATATCATTCATCGTGCCATACTTTAGTCAGCCATGAAATAAAACTTCAGAGTTTATGACATATAGACGGTCATGTTTGAACTGGGTTTAAAGATAATCAACGTACAGTGACAATGATTAATCAATTCCCCACCCACAAATACAATAAGAATCATGTTTCTACAGATCACACCTGGAACATTCAGCATCTCTACTTGGTCCTAAGATATTTCATTCAAGACTTTGGTTCAAGAAATGAAGAGCTTTTAACTGAGCTTTTGTTCTCATTTTACACAATAAACAACCTCATGTCCAATTTCACCTGTCATTCGCACACATTTAAGGAAATGGGTCTGCTGATGTCGTAAAGAGCAGAAGTATTCTAACTAGAGTATATAAAAAAACATAGTATAAAAATATAGAAAATTGTACTTGAAAATGTTTCTGTAAAGTTTTATAGAAGGAATAAGATATAAATATTTCATTATAAAAACTTAATAAATTTAACTAAGGTTTTAGTACAGCAACAACTTGCGACAAAAAGTATGAATCATGTGGCAAAATGTGGCTTTATTATTATTTAACACAGCTAATGTTACCTGTTAGTAAAAGAGACGTTAGCGATGAGAATATAGTTGGTGGATTTTGATATAGAAACGTTTGAAAACATCTCTGATACATTATTTCCCTCAGTATTTACAAACGCCCACAAATATGGACAGTTTCCTGCTCATTCAACATATATCCACACCCAAACTTACAATTATGGGTTTAAAATAATAATCTAAAACTACAATGCGGAACTATACCATGACCTGAATAAGTAAACTGAACGATTACATCTTTTGCTGTTCTGAAAGTGTAAAACTAAATGTGTTTCCGCGTTGAATGTGCAGGGCTGGCTAACACGGTTAGCATGAAGCTCATGAGGAAACGACATCGAAATGAGCGAATTTAACTTTTATGTCCGAATTAAACAGTCCGTTTCGGGTGTCACCGGACCGGATGCAGAGGCTGGTGTCGGTGTCAAATATTCAGACTAACAGGTCGTGACAAATTGTGGTTGTGATAGACTGCGGTCATTAGCATTAGCCGCTCGCGCGAGACTGACCGATAAATAAACCATACTAAAAAAACCTCCGTCCATAAATATCACTCACCCCAATCACGATGCTGTCCTCTCCCTGAAATTTGGCGATGTATTTGTCCCCCCTCGCCACCTCAGAGCTATTCAATGGCCTGAAACGGCACATGACTTTAATGGTGCACTCCGCCGGGTCCGCCATCTTCCCCCGGTTACCGAATCACAAGAACACCGGCCAGAACACACGCACACAGACGGATACAGACACGAACGGAGGGGTGGGGACACCGCCTCTCTCCAAAATCCCGGCCTGGGTTGTTGTTTGTCGGCCTGTGTGACTAACAGAAAGAGCCGCGTTGGAGGATCACCCAGCCTCCGGTTCGGTGACGTCACTTCGTCTTCGTCACCGTCACGGAGATTAACAAAACTAACAATGAGGACAAAATAAAGAAAATAATGTGGTAAAAAATAAATAAAATTCCTCAACAATTCTAGTTTTATGATGTTTTTGTTACAATTTCTCTTTATTGTATTTAAAAAACAAAACTGCATGCATAGGCTAAGTGTCGTTTTTCATTATTTAACTAATTTTACTATAGCCTACTAGTCATTCTCTCTTCATTTAAAATTCAGTAAAAATGCTAAACTTTGCTTGCTATATTTATTGAAGTTGATCACACTTCCATTCACAATAATTCATACACAGAATGAACAGCAACATCTCCAGGTGAAAGGTTGTTCATTCATAAATTCGATGCTATATACTCAGATTCCAAAGGCCTAAACAAATGACACGATGCCATTTTTGTTCTCTCATATTTTTATTTACAGCATACGTTATTGACAGTATGAATATTATATGTGCCCTTGGTTACAAACATTACAAACATTATTAGCTTAATGTGATGATGTTTTATTAATAACATCACATGCTGCACTATATGACTTTGTTTCATCTATTTTGTGATGTCACATAGTTTCACTGATCCATAAACTCTAAATCCAGGATAGAGGGGCTGAGTGAATGTGGTCTGGACTCTGTGAATGAGGGTCATTGTGTCAGAGACGCTGTAGAAGGACAGAGTTCCTGCACCGTGATCCAAATACACTCCTATTCTATGTGAGTTGGAGACATCAGGAAGCTCAGTCTCTGTGCAATTGTGACAGAATGAGTATTTGCAGTAACTGGAAGGAAAGCAATATAAACTCCAGGACTGATCATTATATCCAAATGCACATTCATCACCCCGACCCTTCCTGCTGATGCTCTTATATGACACTGATATACACACTCCTCTCCACCTCCCAGTAACAGCGTCCACACACACTCTCTCTACACAACACCTGAGTCAAACTATCAAATCTGTCTGGATGATTAGGATGTGACTGGTCTGTGTTGGTTTCAGTAATCATTCTGTTCTCCTCGGACAAACAGAGGAATTTATGCAATGTGTTTTCATCCAGCGTGAACCGACGGAAATCTGAAAGAAATAAAACACATCAGTTGCTACTAAATTTGATTACTGACATGCAAAATGTTTTCCCTTGTGTGTGTATGTTGCAATGATTACTTACATTGTATAAACTCCTCCCTTTTCCTGGGTTTGGGGGTGGGTATGGACTCAATGTATTTTACTATAAAAACCAACAGAAAATAAAAGTTTATTATTAAAAAAAATAGTTTATATGTACGTTGATGATGATTAACATATTAAATGAATGATCTAGTGAATTACCAATATCAGACATTTTTTCTATCTCCTCTCTGCAGAAATGCTCCAGTTTCTCTCTCATTCGAGACACAGTTTTACCAACATCATCAAAAAAGAGACGAGAACTGACAGTGATGTTGGGAAAGTTTGTAGATCCAAGAGGAACAGAGAGAGACTGGAAACTCTACACAGACACAACGACACAAGAGAAACACTGGCTAAAGACAGAAACATTTTTTAGGAAACAATCTTTGTTCAACATGCTCATCCCTTTAAAAAAAACACTCCTGTTCATCAGATCTCTGTTACCTGGAGGAAATGGATGTGATTGTCTGTGTGTGAAAGCTGCTCCAGCTCAGTATTTCTCCTCCTCAGATCTTCAATCTCCTGCTCCAGTCGTTTCAGTTGTTCTTCAGCTCGACTCACTTCAGTCTTCTCCTGATCTCTGATCATCTGTGTCACCTCAGAGCGTCTTTTCTCAATGGACTGGATCAGCTCAGTAAAGATCCTCTCACTGTCCTGCACTGCTGCCTGTGCAGAGCCCTGTTAGGACACACAGAGAGAGAAGCATCAGAATCAGTTCATTCACTCAGCTCTTACTGCTGCCTCACACATCTGTTCTCCACAGTGAGTGGGACTGAAAGAGCTCCAGTACTGGCTCCTCACTGACTGACTGGAGGAGAGTCCTAACTGAGTCTCCAACAGCTCTTCAGCAGCCAGCAGTTGTTCTTCTGCTCAAAACTCACCTTATAAGACTCTACAGTCTCTCTCAGCTCATCACGCTCCTTCTGTCTCTCCTGGATTCTCAGGCGGAAATTTCTCTGTGTCTCTTTCAGCTGCCTCTGTTGGGAAAATGTTTTGTTCAGCATGTGTCTGTTAACCAATACATATGTGCCTTTTAACAAAAAAATACTGTATATATATTTTCTGTTAATCTTACAAATCAATTTAAGAATTTAATTGTTAGTATTAATAACTGCTTTTCTTATATGAGCCACTATTATTGATTTAAATATACATAGTGAATGGTAAACCAAAACCATGTATAATATGTATAATTTATAATAACATTTATAATAATTTATCATGCTGCAATCATGTTTGAATTATCCATGAATACTTGTTTCTCAGTCCTCTCTGCTGCAGTTGATACAGTCTTGTGGTTTTTGTGTTCATTCATTGTACACAGATAACATATACAGTGTTCATCAGTAAGACAGTAAATTTCCAGCAGTTTTTCATGTTGAGGGCAGATCATCTCCTGCAGTCGTCCAGTTGCATCCATTAGATTGTGTCTCTTGCCTTTAAAAAGATTATCATGTAGTTCAAGATGATTTTGACAGTAAGAGTTCAGACACACCAGACATGACTTGATGGCTTTGTTTTTGTCCTCAGTACATACGTCACACTCTACATCTCCAGATCCAGAGTAACACTGAACAGGACCAGCAGTTTGTAGTTTTGTCTTCTTGAGCTTCTCCACCACTTCAGCCAGGATGGTGTTTTTACCTAAAACAGGTCTTGGAGTAAAGGTCTGTCTGCACTGAGGGCAGCTGTAGACTCCTTTACGATAATCCTGATCCCAGCAGTCTGTAATACAGCTCATACAGTAACTGTGTCCACAGGTAAGGGTCACAGGATCCTTCAGTAGATCCAGACAGATTGAACAACTGAACTCATCCTGAGCCAAAGAAACGCTAGATACTGCCATTGT
>JAUMHR010000029.1:2657561-2685559 GCA_032361145.1 Enteromius fasciolatus
TATTTTTTATTTGAAAGATATTTTGAAAAACACACATATAGTGTCTATACAGTGAAAGTAAACAGAGTATAGTGTGATAGTATCATATTTCCTCAATCTCTTTTGTGTTGCACAAAATAAGTTTAGAACTGTCATTTTTGGGAAAACTATTTCTCTGATTATTGGCACTTAGACAACTCAATGTTTATGATAGACTCTATTCTATCTAGCAATGCAAAAACAGTTATGCTTGCATGTGCAACACAAATGTCACTGCATACACCTTCACTCACAAACAGTGTGCTTTCACAGAAATAAGCAGAGCCAGAACATAATGTGCTTGTATTATTGTCTTGAGCTACTGTGACATGCTGATGTGACCGGGATGTGCATGTGGGTGATGTGCATTGCTGCATTACATAAGCTTTGCTACATAACAGTTCAGCGGACAGCTGGCCTGAGAAATGCGCACACACACTGCATCAAAGAACACACAATTTAAGAAAGCATGCACTCAGCTTATACATCTCCAAACAAGCGAGCTAAAACACACAGCATTACCAAGCTTTGGCTTTAGCGTGTGTTTTTGTCTTTGCTTTTTCACAACTGTAATGATGTGATTGTAAAAAAACAGACTTCTGATTCCTCTGCCCTGATGCAGATGAAACGCATAAGCTGTTTTAATCTGTTTGCTCTGTCGACCGAGTGTCAGTGTTAAACTGCTCTATGGGCCTATTGGTCTGTAGCTTACATAATACTATAATGCTAATACTGTACGGTAGCTACTGTTAATACTTCCCTGTAAACATGGATCATAGCTTTATTTAACCTTGTTGTGCAGGTTGTAAAAGTTTGTTTTAATGTAATTGTCCCCTGACAAGTGTCCAAATAGAAAGCATTCTAATGCTAATTCTTATTCTGCTTTTAGAAAGTTGCTGTGAGCTCAAGGTTTAACCTGCTTTAGGCTTTGTGTATCCCTGCACAGGATTGATTTTTGTGTACTGAAACCTTGTGACACAGATGAGTGGAGTCAGTGCTTGATTTGCATGTTGAGTTTCTGATAACTGGTGTTGTATCATCGTTAAAATGGGATTTTTGCTGTCTCAGCCACAGATTTGGTGTCAGCTTATGCGTATTGCAGATAAAAATGGCAAGAGAGTTGTCAAAGTCACAAGCTTCAGTTTGATTGTTTGAGGAGTCCTGGTGCACAGGTTTTTATAAGTTTGACAGGTTTTTTTTAAATACATTTTTTAAATAATTTTGAAATTTATCTCCTAGGCTCTCAAGTCTGCATTTGTTTGATTAAAAATACAGTAAAACAGTAAGATTGTGAAATATCATTACATTTTAAAAGAATGTTTCTAGGATGGACACTGAGTGAACTGACTTGCTCTGCATGAGACTTAACATTTAATTGTGAATAAAAACACATTTTTTTGGTTTTGTTTGTTCTCTTGAGTGCTGTCTGTGCAGCTGTTCTTGAGCAAGCACTTTATGTGCTGGTCTACAGTAGTCAACATTTCAAGTGGATCAAAACCTTTCATCAAAGTTGCCCTAAAACTTTTAACCAGTGTGTGTTCTTGTCTTTGGACAACTTTGATAATTTTTTTTTGATCCAGTCCAAATGTTGACTAGTGTATTATTGTTATACTGACTTGTTACATTGTCCAGAATAAGAGATTAGTTTGCCTATATCCACTTTGCAGTCCTTGTTATTGTGGCAACAGGGTGTGTTTTATGACATCATCAAGTATTAGAACGTATTACCCAAGGGTTTTTCACGTGGTGCACCCTGGGCTATATTTTCAATACCTTCTCTCTGATTTTAACCTTGCTGCTCACAATGCAACAGTATTTATACTCCTATTCAGCACACACTTGCATACTGAAGTACTGTTTACTTTCAAAGTTCATTTTCTCATTCTTAGAGTGCTGGCTAGCTTCAAGGGTCACTATAAGGAGGATTGCACAGCATAATCTGTCCCATCATTCTTGGCACAGAGGACACACACAAAGGATTACTCCTCTAAGAGGAGGAGCTTTCTAGGGCTGGTCAGCAGTGGCGGAGTGGATGTGTGTGTCTGTGTGGTTGGTTTATATACAAAAAATAAAAACCCATAAGAAATCTTTGTGTTTGTTACCTACCTGATTTAGACTTTAGTTGTGTTGTTCAAATGCTTTTTTTCCATTTCTACTCTCACTTTTATTCTTGTTCTCTTTTGAGCATCTTGAATTCCCCCATTCTTTTGTTGTTTGGTGCATGCCTATTAGAGAGTGGCACAGAAACGCACGTCTGTGTCTGTAGGGCATGTTGGCACACAGTGTTCTCCTGATTTGAGGTGTGGAGTCTCCTCATGTCAGAGACAGTGCCGTGGAGTAGAATAAGGGGAAAATGATGACAATGTGAAGTTGAAACAATGGAGGAATGAGTCTTGCATTTCAAAATGCTCTTATTTTAATGTGATTCATATTCTTTTATTTGTTTTTCTAACAGTCAATAATTAACCCTTTTTGATCAGTCACTGTGAATATTATATAATTAGCATTTAATTTAATTTCTCTTTTCTCTTTCTTTGTACGTACTTGTAATAGCAGTAAGATTTAGGAGTTATAGAGGTTATATAAAAAGAAAAACTCTTCTTTTTATAGAGGTAGAGAGAGAAGTGAGGGCTACGAGAGTTAGTTAAAGGTAGTGAGAGGGAGAAACAGATGGCTTTGCTGTCTTCTTTTTTCTAGGTATTCTGTTCTGACATGCTTCGACTTCAGATACGCTTCCTCATTCCAGCAGTCTTCTACTCGCACACATACACGTTAAGAAACATGCTCATGCTCCTTAGATGTTATTGAAGTCACAGTTTTGCACACACAGCACAATTCAGTGCTTCATTCTATTCTCCTTTTGGCTCCAATTATAAATAAATTGGAAACAAAATGTTCACCTAAAGCTACTAAATCTAAGAAATGCAGGTATACCAGAATTTGCTGTATACATTTAATGTGTAATGTGTAAAATACTGCTAAGATAATGTGATTTCTTTGCTGTTGCATGTAAAATCAAACCTGTAGGTCTTTTTTTTTTCCTTTAGTAAATGATCAAACAAATTATACATTCATGCCTTGTAAGTGCTTTACAATGGCGACTAATTACAGATCACCTTTTGGTGATATCAGCCAATCAGTGATGGACAAATTTTAGAAAGGCATCATCAAATCTTCAAGTAATGTAAGGCCCATTGTTTGGCATGTGAGGAGTCATGTTTGATTTGTCATCTGAAGGCCTAGTTCTAAGCTCTCAATCTTGAGGATCCACACACATAGAGGGTCAGCATTGCACCACCTGCTGGCTGTATTTACACATCTCTTAACAACATGCTGGGTTTGTGATGCTTTCACTTTTAATACCTATTTTTTGTTTCAAACTTTTAGGTCAGGTTTGTTAAAGGCATAGTCATCCTGAAAATGAATTTTTGCTGAAATTTACTTACACTCAGGACATTTAAGATTTGTTTTGCACATTTCTCTCCTGATTCAGATAAGACTTTAAAAAAAAAAAGCAATATTATGGATACAAAACTATATATTTTTTTGTTTAATTAAGTATTTCTTTAAAGTTTAAACAACATTTTTGTTCTCTCAATGTGCTAATAATCTATGTGTTTGTGAACATACTGCTTTTTTGGGGTGGTTGGGTTTCTATTGTTGTCATTGTTATACATGTTTTTTTTTTGTCTTTTGATTGTTGTTCAGTGAATGTAAAATGCTTCATTGGTGTGTTTCCATTGTGGAAAGTAGTTGGATTATTTTTGTTTTCTTTTCCCCGGGCTGTACCATCACGTATTTTGACTCAAACAAATTCGGTTTATTTTTTCCAGTGTCCATTTTAAAATGTTTTCTTTCTCCGGGCCATTACATAATCCCACCCACAGCATATGTGAGACGGCGTTATTGGCTGGGTCCGGTTTTAGTGAGAGGTTAGCTACTAGCGGTATTACCATTAGTTCTCAGTTGTGTGACATTGTTGCCATTCACTATTACTTGAATGTTTTACATTAGTTATGGAAATGTTACTGCTTATATTTAGCATACATATTGCTTTTAACCTGTTATTTATCCATGATGAAAGTACCATTTTAATATTTCATATTCAGTGCACACTAGTATTAATTAAAGAGCCAAAGATAATTAAAACATGGATATAGGGCATCATCTTAGCTGACACGTCATCAATGCTATGACCTGTTGGCCCCAGCAGCCTGAAATTAGTGCTTATGATTCACTATGAAGACACTTTCTCTTTGGCACAGACTGACATTACTTTAATTTTCAGTAGTTTATTAAGTCTTGTATATGAAGTCATTACACCGACATAGACATTTAAGGTCAATGATAATCCTGTACGAGTTTGATCACACCACGCCATTAGCTTGTGTTTGTACGCTTTAGCCCAAATCTCTAATCTGATGACATTATCCTCTGTGGCTTAAACTGTTAAGTGCCATCCAGGTTCACCATGCACATATTCATGTGAGCTTATTACCTTGTTTCAGATGGTGCAGTGATGCATGCTGGGATCCTTTGGCTTTGGAAGCTAGGGCTGGGCTTCACTTCTCTTGCATTATAATTAATAAAAAAAAAGCCTTCAACAGCTTTGCAAAAATGTCAAAAGAGCTTTTTCTCCCACACACTTAGTTTAATGTACTTAGTCATAATTAAATTACCCATTGGGACTGTTGTGTAACAGGTTTGATTGAATGACAAGCCGTAAAGTTCACTGTTTGGGCACAGTTGTTTACTTCCTCCATCTCTCTTTAGCTCTCTCTATTTCAGTATTTAGTAGGACTAGAGATTTCTCATTTTACTCAGTGCTTTTTGCTGTACTACGTGCTTTACTGTGACACATTCCTCATTATCCAGATTGTTTTGTTTTTATGCTTTTAATCTTATTGAGAGGCTTGGTGGTGAAGTGTGAGTTCAGGTGTGTGTTGTAAGGATCTGGAATGTGGTTGTGCAGGTTCTTCTATAAATAAGTTTCAGGTATGAATGACAGTCTCTCTCTCTCTCTCTCTAATTTATCCCTTCTATTTCCCTCTGACTATGACTCTATCTATTGTTCTAGTCTCATAATGCCTCTCATGAAGAAAATACTATTCTAATCAGTTCCTGTGAGCAGTAGGGATGCATCGAACGTTGAGCTGCCACAGATACCATAAAACAACAGTTTTGGTCTATGCTCAAATGAGAAAATGTAAAACATCTGGAAAGACTGAAACTTTAACAGGTTGGATAACAGGAACTTTAACATGGAGAAAAAAATAAAATATCATGTAATACATTTTTAGGGTATAATTGTACAAATGTGGTTTGTGGTTTTCTGTACGGTTTTCGAAACCCTTTCTATACAATAACATGTTATTGTGTTAACCACAGGTAAACTCAACTGTTCAAGTGTGGGAAAATGAGCCTGTTTCAAAAATTGTGCCGTGTTTCTTTTAAAACTTTTTTTGAACCTTCTGTGTTTCCGTGTCTAGTTTAATTTGCCTCTTATTCCAGATCTGGAAAAATTCTGTAAATACTTCCACTCCTCACAAAACCCCTTTATTGAAGCGCTGAATTTAAATTAGTTTAGTAAGTGTATTTCATAGCGAACTTTGTACAGTTTTAGTTTTACTTTGATTATTTGTTCTATATAAAGCAACCATTTCTGACAACGATTGTTTCTCTCCCGTGTAATGTAGACTTTAGGTTCAGGGCAGGGCAGGCCTGACTCTCCTGTCTACACAAACTTACAGGAGCTGAAGATCACTCAGTCCTCCACCCCTCCACTGCCATCTTCCTCTCCGCTCCATGCCAATGGTGACTGGGAGACTCACAAAGACCAGAATGGCAGACATTTCTACTACAATCGCAGCACGCATGAGAGGACCTGGAAACCCCCACGGGCAAGGGACAGCCTCACCAGGAAAGAGAAACAAGACATCACTGACACTGAGGTACACAAACAACACCCTCATATTAGACGCAACAGACAGTGATGCATGCACGCACAAACACACACGCATGTATTGGCTTCATAGACAAAGTATTTGCAGTGGTCTTGGTAAGTGCAAGATGGCATAGCAAAACTCCTCATCAACCTAAGCTGTATGTTTATTTGCATGCAAAGCATTCTGGGTAATTGATTTTCTCTTGTCTGGTGGGTGAAGGGTTGATTGACTGACCGGTGGTGATTTATTTCTCATCTCTCTTTTCCTTGTCTGCCTCTCTGAATTAACTCTCCTACTTTGTTTCTCTTTGTATTTCTTTCTACTCGTCTTGCTTTTGTGTGATTGGCTGGGTGAAGGTTCTGTCGTCAGAGGAAAACTGTCTGAGCAGCCAATCAGACAGCCAGTACGGTTCGCCCCCTAGAGGCTGGTCTGAGGAAATGGATGAGCATGGACACACACTCTATGTGTCTGACTATACTAATGAGAAGGTACAAAGTCAAACTCGGTGTGTTTTCATGTTTGACCTTTTTTTTTTTTTTTGTCTTACTAAGCTTACAAATGGAGAAACTACTAACTTTTTAAACAACAGCTGGCTTATATTGTTTTTATTTCTTGACCACACTTCCTCATTTCTATGGTTAACATACTATATGACCTGTTCTAACAGTTGATTCAGTGTGTCTAGAGAGGATCACAGTGATTGAAGAGTAGACAAGTCAAGAAACTTTTTTTTTTTTTTTTTGGATGATTTTGCTTGCATAGTTTTATTTGACGCATTCAATAAACGGTGACATAGTTGTTAGTTGACATTTTTTTCCATATTTTTTTTTATTGCTATTACAGGCCTCACACACTTTTTTATAACCCCTTTTTTACCCCTTGTCAAGTGCATTTATGCATCACGTTTTATTAACTTCCTTTCTTTTGCATTCTGTGAAGCCACCTTTTTATTGTCTCCAACAAAGAGTTTCCAACAGATTGGAAGTCCAGTGGAGAGTAGTACTTGAGCTGTGTGGATTACGTGTATCTGAAATTTTCAGATAATTTGGTATATGAAATATTTGAACTTTTGTAGGTAGGCTCAACAACAACACGCATGCATGCATGGTGAGAATTAGAAAAATTTTTGCACTAAACCATGTTTTTATACATGCATTGTCAATAGGAGGTGCAATGCAGCAATTGTACTCGAATATTGGAAATAGTGGAAGGGGTGGCTTTAGATATGCTTTTGCGTAGGAGAAGGATTTAGAGTCCAAATGACCCCGAAACCTGCCTCACAAGGCTTTGTTTTGTACATGTATATAGTGGTTGAGACACACAGATGAGCGAGGCCGGCTGTATTACTACAGCGCAGATGGCTCCAGGTCTGAGTGGGAGCTTCCTAAAATCGGTCTCAAATCACAGGTGAGACAACAGATTCAGGTTATCAGCATTAAAATATCTAGTCCGGAAATCCCTTTCAATTTGGTTTATTAAAACCTACTGATCCTGGTTTCAGTGCCCGGTGCAGTGCTTAATTGAAAGTGTGTGTCTGTGTGTGCATGTACACGTTTTGAGAGTATTTCAATTTGTTTCCCTGACGTACCTCATTAGCAATCCTACTAATCTTGCCTCTTCTTTTTGCACCCATTTTAGTCTAACCACTCACCTCTGCTACCAGGAGATGTGCACAAAACTCGTAGTCTTGACCGGAGACTTCCTGATTCCATTCCTATAAGGACGAGACACAGCGTATATTTACACGAGTCCAATGACAAGGTACACATGCATATGCATATATAAAGAGGCATCATACCATTAGACATGAGGCAATGACAGCATGCATAATAAAAATAAATGAAGATCATTTTATCTTCATTTAGTGGTTAAACAATTATTTTTCAGTTCATTTTAAAGATTTGTTTCACCCATTGTTAATAGCTGATACAGCTGATATTTTAGTTTATCGGGCTGCTGCTGCTACTAATTCTGCACTAATTCTACTACAAGATTCTAGCTTCGGATGGTAATATAAGTATATATTTTAATAATTTAAATACATTAAAAGCTTGACTATGATTTAAATAATTCATAAGACATTGTGCCACTATGAAACTGCCTAGGTAGATTAATATTTACAAGCACTGTGAAATGCTGGTCTGGTTGAAAGGAAATGGTTGTTTTGGTTATTGCGATGTTGGGAAATGATGTTTACATGTGCTTTGTTTGACTGAAGTTAAAACAGAAATCTGTCAAGGATCGGCGAACCTTACCCCCGCATCGCAAAAGCACCTTCCGCTCTCACCCTTATAAGCCACAAGTCAGTGTTGCCTCACCCCTATATGCCAGAAACCAATCACATCGTCTGAGATGATTGCATGCACACTCTCTCCCACTGCAACTCATTTCAGTATATACAGTGATTTATGCACTAATCCTGCTGAATGTGTTTGAACTGCATGAGAAATTGCACATGAATATATCATTCTTAAAGGAATCGTTCACCATTAAATTTCAACCGTCATCATATACACATGCTGATTTTGCTCACAACCTTTTGTCTTCAGTGGATGGTTTTGAGTGGCGTTTAGTTAAGCTGATGGCAGAATTTTTTAATGATTCGAGAAATGCTTTACACCTTTGTGATTAATCACATCATTCTCTGATTAAATGATCCTGTGTAGTTTTTGAATGGATGATTTTTATTTTAAGACTACCAACAAAGATAGGATATCCTAACTTCCCCTGAAATGGAGGTATATATATGCTGTCTAAATTACATATTGGCCATTATTGATGTGAATTAATAGGTACAGCGATTGATGACTATTGACAACTGTCATTGCCTGATTCTTACAGGTGTTGATAAAATTGTACACAAGTCATGTGGTTTGTTGCTTTCCTGTAGGACACCAAAACTGGCTCACCTGACTCTGACTCCTCCTGTCCCTCCTCTCCTAAATCCCCACACTCTGTTAGTATCAGCATCATCACTCCCTTATCCTCCTGGTCCTCCTTTATATTTGTCTATGTTGCCCTGCCCTGTTTTCACTCGTCTCTTAATGCTGAGCTGTTATGTGTGCTTGTGGTGTGGGTTTATGATAAATCAATAAGCCTTTAGAACCTGAGCATTAAGGGTTTAAGGGTGTTGGATAAGCTCACTGTGAAGTGGAGTGCTTTTGATGGGTACGACCTCATGGATCAATGCCTTTAGAATGCCACAGAAATATGACAAAATTGTTTAAAGGGTTAGTTTACTCCAAAATAAAAAATTCTGTCATTAATTACTTGCCCTCATGTCGATCCAAACCTGTAACACCTTTGTTCATCTTTGGAACACCAGTTAAGATATTGATGAATGCAGTGAGCCATCTGATACTCCATAGACATTGACACAACTAAAATGTTCCCAGCTCCAGAAACTAAAATAACATAACATATTTCTCGAGCTGGGAACATTTAAGATGTGTTGCTGTCTATTGAGATGACTCTCTAAATTCAACAAAAATATCCGAAGATGAAGGTCTTACTGGGTTTGTAATGACATGAGGTTGAGTAATTAATGACAACATGTTCATTTAATGACAACATTCATTCAGTTTTATGCATTGATACATTTGCATGTGGTTTGAATGCAACTCATCCAATAAGATTTTTAAATTATGCATTTTATATGATTGATTTACTGGTTGTGTCTGTCGTGCTGCTTTCTTACTAAATACGGAAGAGTGGAATGCAATATAGAACTCTGTTTTGGGTTGATTCTGTAGCCGCTTGCTGCTCATCACTCTCATTGTAGTGTTTATTTAGGTGTGTCGTCTTTTTCTCATTTCACATCTGTTTCTTTGTTCTAGCCATCAGAGAAATGTGCCACATTAAACATGACTAAAATCACTGAACATGGAAAGAAGGTCCGGTAAGTAAAAACAAGTAGTTAGGCAATGCTCTCAATTATTGTAGAGAGCAAACTGTACTGTGCTGATATTGTTTTGTTTCTTTTGTGATGCCACAGGAAGAACTGGGCCTCCTATTGGACAGTTTTGCAGGGTTCTTCACTATTCTTTAATAAGGGCCAAGGGAGCGGAACTGGTTGGGTGGGTGACAGTTCAGTGCTGAGAGAAAATCATCAGTAACCTATGAGAGATACTCAGTTTTGTATGCCTGAAGTGCATTTTTATGTGTTCACGCTTTCTCAACAGTTTGGAAGGGAACAGAAGCTGGAGTTTAGTGTGGAGCTCAAAGGAGGTTCAGTGGACTGGGCATCTAAAGACAAATCCAGCAAGAAGAACGTTCTGGAGGTAAAGAGCTGATTGGAAACTGGTTCACCTAATTCTTTGTCTGATTTGGTTAAAAGAGATATGAATGTTGAACTGTTATTAAGGTCATTCAGTGGATTATCCTGTCCTTTTTGTACAGAGCTTTGCTGACACTGTGGCGAACAGCTTGATGTCTAAGCGTGATTAATTATTTGACATGTATTGTTGTTTGATTTGTGTCTGGGTCTAGCTGAAGACTCGACAGGGCATGGAGCTCCTCTTGCAGTCAGATACCGAGAGCCTCATTAATGAGTGGCACAAGGCTTTGACTGAAGCCATACACGCATATGTAAGATCACTCTTCTATATGCCTTCACTTGTGTTACCTCGTCCCTCCTTTATTTTATATTTGATTATATGATTATTCTGAATTCTTGTATGTGTTTCTTGTTGCAGGCTTGGGAGTCTGATGAGGCCATTGAAGAAGACATGCCAGAATCACCTGATACTGAGAAGCATGACAAGGAAAAAGAGCAAAGAAACTCCAAGAAGAGTAGAGGTGTGTGTGTGTGTTTATGTGAATGATCCTACGTTTCAAAATCTAGGCTTTTTAGTGTACTTCTAAGCTAGGAACACAATGCTCTAATAAAAATAAAAATGCATGATAGTGGGCGATTTTATTTATAATATAGCCCGCTCACATCATTCAGCCCAGTGCACCTGAAGTACCATTCCTTAAATAGATTTCTCTTTACATAATGCTGTAGATATTAAGAAATCTGTAAGCATGGATAATGCAGAACAGAAGAAGAAGACCAAACTGATGAAGCTTCTCACAGGCAGACCCACTTTACAGGCCGTCAAAGACAAGGGTTACATTAAAGGTACTACGTGTACATATACACACAGAATTGTGAGAACACCGATTTCTTGGTAAAATTTAGATTTTATTGTTTGTTTCTCTCTCTGCAGATCAGGTGTTTGGATGCAGTTTGAGCAGTCTTTGTCAGAGAGAAAGTACCACTGTTCCTCGATTTGTCTCAGTGTGCATTGAGCAGGTGGAGAAAAACGGTACACATCTGTTCAGCCCATGTGCAGCTCAATATTGCCTACATCTAAATCCTAAATTTACTCTCACCCCAGCTTTCAGTGTTTATGCTTAATAAAACTTTAATTGCTATTTTCAACCCTTGTGCAAGGTTATGTGCAGAACAAATTCCACATAAGCGTCTTAATATTTCTGTATACATGATTGTTGTAGATGTTTATTCCTGGATAATTAGTGCTGTCATTGATTGTGCAGTATTTTCAGTTATTATTAGTGTCATTACTACATTTTTCTAAATATTAATTAGGCCTTGAATATTTATTACCTTCAAAAATGCCTAACAACATCATTGCCACAAAATGGAAAAGGTAGTGCAGTCAATAATATGATGATAATAATAATAATTTAAAAATGATACATTATTTTATTATTATTTTTAATTGTCATAGTTACTTAAAACTATAAAAACTAACATTTTGAATACTTAAAATGAAATAAAGAATATATGAAATAAAATATATATCACATATAATCTATATAAATATGTAAAATATATAATGTATAAAAAAATATTAAGTGATGTTGTAAACAAGTTTCGGGAGGAGCGCACACGAATGATTAGCCACAGCTGGCTCCGCTTTGTCTCCATTCAGCTGCCTAACCATTATCCAAACACATTCGTTCACCTCCACTTTAAATAAGCTCGTCTACTTTCCTCCCACATCTAGCTATGCATCCCTCCACCTCCCCTACTTCAGCTTCTTTTCTCACCTTCCTGCAGGGGAGCAAGCGGGGTCCGAGTTCTGCAATCTCTAGGGTTCTAACCAGTAGGGCTCAGAGTCCGCCGAGCTCCCAGCTTGCCCCCTGGACAGCACGCCAAACATGCTTAATTATTTATGAGGAAGTGTGGACTTTTTTTATTGCAGAAATTACCAAGGCAACCTTTTTCAGTTTTAAGATTAACTTTAAATGAATAAAACGAAATAAATGTATGACTTTAAAATGTAAGTGAAAACAGTAGATATAGTAATAATCAAATTTGAAATATTAAAAACCACGATTAAGTATCAATGATAGTAAAATGACAGCTTAATGCATCAGTATCGTTGTGCATGTAAACTGTGTGATACTCTGCTGTAAACTGCATGCTAGCATTCATTTCAATGTTTTGTAATGCTTTTCATTGTTTTCTTTTCATCTAGGATTAGGAGTGGATGGTTTGTACAGAGTCAGTGGAAATTTGGCCATTATACAAAAACTGAGATTTGCTGTTAATCACGGTACATCCTGCTACCTTTCACACACATACTGATTTATATGTAATAGATTACTCGTGTTTGATGAAACAGACGATTATTTTGATCACTTTGATCTGTTCAACATAAATACAGATGAGAAGGTAGATTTAGGGGACAGTAAATGGGAGGACATTCACGTGACCACTGGAGCCCTGAAGATGTTTTTCCGTGAGCTGCCCGAACCTCTATTCCCCTACGCTTTCTTCAACAACTTCATCACTGCTATCAGTGAGTGGAGATCGATATTTAAAACCACTGTTTAGAGGGAGATGTTTTGCACTCCTATAACCCTTTCAATTGTATCTGTGTAGAAATGCCGGATTATAGGCAGAAAGTTCAGGTGGTTAAAGATCTGATGAAGCAACTGCCACGGCCAAACCACGACACCATACAGGCACTCTTTAAACACTTGAAAAAGTAAGTATAAAAGGAGGAGAGAATGTGGAAGGCACATTAACATAAATGGAAATCATTAATTATATTAATATCATTGGTTTTACAGAACGTGTATATCACGTGAACTGCTCAAGTGTGTTTGCAAACACTTTTTCTCTCTGTAGAGTAATCCAGCATGTTGACGAGAACAGGATGACTACGCAGAGTGTAGCTATTGTGTTCGGCCCGACTCTTCTACGCCCAGAGGTAGAGACCGCAAATATGGCTGTGCACATGGTCTACCAGAATCAGATTGTTGAGCTCGTTCTTATGGAATGTGAGACCATATTCGGCAGGTAGGTCACATGCACAGGAACCCTTTGACCAAACCCAATGGGACAGTTACTGCTGAAGACCCTTTGACTGCCAGTCTGAACACTGGGCATAACGTTTGGTACGTTTACATGAGAGGAACACCCGTTTTAGAAAAAACTGGATTCTGGGTTCAACATTAACAGTCAAGTCCTTTCTCATGTCCTTTTTGGACTAAATAATAGTTGTTTTTTTTCTTGGCTGGATGTCGTATCATTTTTATATTTTGTTATTTTTGGACCATCCTTGGATTTATTTGGAGCAGGGCTTGAAATATGAAAATTTTCTGACTGACTGAAAACCGTATGGGAGAAATCTGATGCTTCTAGATTTCCGTTCACTACATTTTGCATCGCATCTTTCCTTGGTAATACTGTAATATGGTTTGGAACAACACATTAACTGATTGACTGACATGACGGACATGGATTTTATTCTATCCTAACAAATCCTTTTGCTGGGAATGGATTGTACCCCTGAAATGACCGCTGCTGGGAAACACTGGAGTTATTGTGTACAATTTCAAGATACACAATCTTTTATTTGAGACTTGCCCTCAATTTCCTGATAATTGATCCAATATCAAAGAATATAAAAACTTCTGAGCTATGAAAATTTCAGGCTGTGCGAGTCTTTGGAGAGACACTGAAATTAAATGTGTGCAGGACACATTTTACCCCATGATGACATTAGACTCGCTACTGTTCCTGACCAGACCCTAGTCATGCTGTAAACAAAATAACACGTCAAGATCTTGTATTAGAGAGAAGAAACTGTGAGTGCATGAAATACTGTGTGAAAAAGAGAACATGGAGGTTAAGACACCACAACTGTATTAATATAGAGACAGGTTTATTAAAAAAATGTTTTAATGACCGTTAATTCAAATGTGGTTATTTGGTAAATGGCTGTTGAATGTAATTTGTCAAATGTTCTGCTGTACGTTGCAGAGGTTTGTCTTGATCAAAATAAAATTGACAAGGCAAAACGGTCACCTTATTGAGTGTTGTTACTCCCCTCCACCAGAGGGCAGCAAATATCTCAATAACATTGGTTTTGTTTTTAATGCGTTGCTCTTAAACTTCTCACATATAATTTAACTACAGATATACCAACGCTTATGTATTTTATATTATATGGATTAGATCAAAGCACAGCCACGTTATAATGGAACTTGTAGGATTTGACTGTAAATGCTGTTTTGGTTTGCAGTTTTTAGGGACTTTAGGGAACGTTCTGTTTATGCAGACTTGATCCAGACTCAGCCATGAGGAAAAAATCTGATAATGTGACCCTGGACAGCAAAACCAGTCGTAAGTGTTAATTTTCCGAAATTAAGATTTATACATGATACAACTATATGAAAATCTGGAATCTGAGCGTACAAAAAATCTAAACGCTGAGAAAATCACCTTTAAAGTTCTCACATCAAGATCTAATCAATGCATATTACTAATCAAAAATTAAGTTTTAATATGTTTACAGTAAGAAATTGACTAAATATCTTCATGGAGCATGATCTTTACTTACTCTCCTAAGGATTTTGGCCAAAAAAAATTTGACCCACACAATGTATTTTTTGCTATTACTACAAATAAACCCCAGCGACTTAAGACTGGTTTTGTGGTCCAGGGTGACATATTAGTCTTAAACATTTCGTATACTGATTTCTTTTTCTAATACTCCCTTATTTCACTCTTTACGTGGAAATTGCAAACCGTTTCCTCTCTATTCTGATGGATGCATTTACAAGTTTATGGGATATTAGAATTCGTCCTAATCCAGTGTTTTGCCCGATTGTTACATACAAAACCTTACAAACAGTAGATGCTGTGTGACAGTGCTAAACATATTCTGTAATTCTTTAAAGGTTTACATATTAGAAGCTTTGTCAAAATTTGAAATGAAATGCTAAACACCTTGAATACCCTCTGTCGTGTGGAAATGATTAAATATCAGCACGCTTTTACTAAATGTCTTTAGAGAACACAAGTAATTTAGCAATGATCTGGTGCTTCACTTCAATTTATTTTATGGGGCATCAAAAAAGGAAACAAAGGAAGAAAAAAATTCTACAAACAGGTTTATCACCTCATGAAAAATGTGACGTTTACACACACAATGCAAAGTTGGCACAAATAAAAACAAACAGACAAAATGGGTTGACTACTTTTGGTTCCAAAATGGCAATTTCAACACCAGTACAATAACATGAATCCATGCTCTTCATCACAGGTTTAAGGGTCATTTACTGTTAATTACCGTGAAGCTGTTGAAAAAGGCTCAGGACTTAGAAAAACTAAAGCAATTGGTGCAAATATCTGCCTGATTGACTTTTTGTGGTATAGTTAAAAAATAAGTTGAAATTATGGAACTAATACTGTTAAGTTCAGCTTTACATACTGTATATCAAGGGTTTCACTTCCCGTGGCACTGAGATTAATTCTAAAATACGTTGTGTTAAACTACAGTGTGGTGTATTACACACGCAATAAATAAAGCAATACAAAAATAAGACGTATATAAAAACGTTCTACAAATGAAACATTTGTCAATAATACTGATGGTATTACACAATATACACATGCATAAACACAAAAATGAATAAACATTTCGAAATACATTGAAATTAATAATACTGTAAAGTCTGCTCAGACACAATCAACTAAAACATTTTTAATCCTATGCGCCTCTTCCAAAGTGCTGCTTTCTTTGTGCACTTCACAGTCATATTACATTTGCCTTTGCATGACTTCGTGATGCCAGATTTAGTTTCATCTATCGGGCCGTGCAGGTTGGAAATCTTAAAAACAGAGAACATTTGCTGACGATTATGGTTTGCGCTCTCCTATACAATCCTATGGTTTGTACATTTCTTTCAAGTATATTTCTTTCATCAAATAACTCTTACCTGTTTCCATTTAGTTTGTATTAATTAGTTGGTTTGGCTAGTTGTTTTTAGGTTATTATATGATTCTACAAATTTTTTGTATTATCTTTTTTTTTTTAGAGAGAGAAAACAACACTTCTTAACACTGAAAAACAGCATGAGATATAACAGCTTGACAGTGTGCCATTTGATTACAAATGAGGGCAGTGTTCCAAAGTTGAATATTTCTATGAATTTGTCAAATCTGTTGGGTTGGGTCCTTAAGCAGTGTGAGCTTTTCATGTATGTCTAGATTATCCGGAAGTGACTGTGGAGCACTGTGTTAATGTTTGTGAATGGCACTTACAGCTTGGCGGTCCTGCATAAGGCTGTGGGTGTGCAGTTCCTTAGAGCATCTCCTATGAGCACAGACTGACACATTACAACATAAAGCCACGCAAAGATGAAAGAAACAACAGCTGAAACTGCCTTTTGAGGTTGACTTTTTTTTTTTTTCCTGAAGTTTTTTTTCTTCATATGGTCATGGTGTCATGATCGTCAAAGTATGTCTTAAAAACGTGTTTTTACAGTTGCCGAAAAATATTTTGGAGTGCTTATTACAAAACCTTTTTTTTTTTAATAGAATTAGAATTGATTTGAATTATTATTCAGCTGAGTAGTTCATTACAAGTGACCAGTTTAAATTGAATTTAAAATGACAAGCATTTCATAATTAATTATTTCAGTTTTCTTCTTTTTATAAATGAGCTATTAATAGTGAAGTGCAATTTAATTTCCTTCATAAGGCAGACAAAAGATTTGATGGGAAAACGTGGCAATGCTAACAACAGCTTGCCTTATTAACACAACAAAAATACTGAATGGTATCTTAAACTTGAGGCATTAAGTATCTGTGGTTAATCTCACAAAGAAATGTCCAGGTCATATTTCACACATTTCAAAAAATTATCTTTTGCATTAAGAAAATGATCAAATTTGAAAGATTCAGCATTTTTGCATTGCATTTTGACCATTTTTATTACTGTAATGTGATTAAAATACTGTAATACAGTAATAAAAACCATTATGTCTAGATGCAAAAAAGTCTTTTGCCTATTAAATAAAAATCAGCATGAATTAAACTTTATGGCACAAATTAAAATATATTTACAATTGTTTTTGAAGTATTCTTTACAAAATTTATGCAATGGTCTTAAAAATAGACTTCAATGTCATCATGCAAAACATAATTTCTTTTTGATTTTTCAAGTGAAGTATGACCCTTCTTGACAGTTTTCATGAGAATCACCCCCGTAAGTAAACCAGGTATACCTGCAGTGCAGAATTTAGTTTTGTTTCTCAAAACTTTAAAATACTGATTTTCGTAAACTTCATTGGCAAATATAAAGGTATAGAAATCTGACTGTACAGAGCAACAAAAACACGTGAACACTGATAAATCGAGATACCAGGGGCGCTTCGGTAACGGAACAATGCCAAACGACTTAAAACTGAAGTCCTACGAAGTCTAGTTGAGTTGGAGTTTCTGTTTTGTTTCTTTTTTTTAAACAAGGAAATATTGTTTTGTAAATCAGGCACACCTGGGTTTTATACACAGTAAAGTTTCCGCAGCGACCGTAAGTTTACGATGAAGAGCTCGTCACCTCTTTCATTAGTCCCACGTGAGTGGCTGTAAAAAGAGAGTTCATCCTTCAGACCTCGGTTGCCATCTCTATATTTTCCTCATTATTTGTGAGAACTGTGTCATCCTCCATTGACTCCTCTGTCTCCATAGCATCCTCTATTTCCACGGTTTCCTCTTCCAAAGTGTCAGTATCTCCGAGCTCCACCTCCATCACCATTCCTCCTTCCTCTATCTCCTGCTCCTCCTCTCCACCACTCTCCTCAACATCCTCGTAATCCTCTCCCACTTGCACCACTCTGATATCACTCATGTCCAGAGCAGATAAATCCTCTTCCTCCTCTCCGTCGCTCTCTCTCTCGTCCGAGTCGAGCTGAGAGGGAGGAGTGGAGGTGCTGACCTGCTCTGGCAGCTCATGAGTGTCTCTCTTGCAGTAGGAGTATCTGTGGTTCATGTGCTGAGAGTAAGAGCCCGAGTGAGAGAAGCGTTTCCCGCACTTGTCACACTGGTAGGGCTTCTCTCCGGAGTGTAGTCGCGTGTGCTCGATCAGGTGGTGCTTGTGTTTGAAAGCTTTATTACAGATGGCGCACTCGTGAGGTCGCTTACCTGGGATGATGATGATGCAATACCATGAGGTTAGTACAAAGTACATATTAACAGGTACAGTGGCAGGCACAATTTCAGGACACTTTCAAAATGTATGAATGCCACTGTATTAGATCAGGGTAAGATACAATATAAAATTATATATTACTATTGTAATACAAATTCATGGTTAAATAAATGGGAATAGAATAGGAAAAGGGATAGTTATATTCTAATTTGTATATTTCTGAATTATATCTATATATTTTCCTCCATTCATCATATTATTCATTTAAAGATTATAAAATTGTTAAAAAAAAAACAGAAATTTTGTTTCATTTTCACAGACTTCATTTTATCCGATTTGCAGTCAACTGATGTGTAACCAGGAGGTGGCGCTATTGCACCATGTTTTATGTTTTTCTTCCTACCTTAACCGCAAACAGGTGTTGCTTGCTTTAGTGATACTTGTGTTATTTGACCAGAACACAATAAAAGCCTCTACAGACTCTATCTTCTACTAACCCAGATGCTTCATAAAATATTTTACAAAGATTGCCTAAAATATGTTGATTATGGAGAGTTTTGACTGAAGCTCCTGTCCCACTCCTTTTTTGTTTTTGTACCTACTTTGTTTTTTCCCTTCTTTTTAAAATACTACTTATAGTAATATTATTAATTTGTTATTTGAGGGCCTGTCTCTCTTGATAAATTAAATTACTCCTCTAATTTATTTTACTTTATTATTATTATTATTGCTACTACATTACATCTGTTTAAATGTTTTTAAAATATCAGCATGTCTGTAAACCTTCTTTGTAAATCCAACCCGATATTTGGCTTTGCACACACCACCGGCTAAAGTTTATGACTTTTACAGGTATATTTTGGTTTCTAATATTATCTAACATGAATACATTTTCAAGTGTCCAATCTCTGTAAATCGTGGAGTGTTTTTCCGTACCTGTGTGTTCATACTTGTGTCTCAGCAGTGAACTGCTCTTCTGGAAGATTTTGTCACACAGATCACAAGCGTACAGGCCACCGACACTCTTCCTTTTCCTCTTCATTAGAGGCGAGTCTTCATCATTCTGGTCCTCTGACACATAGTCTGAAGCTGTGTCTGCCACCTTCTGAGGGAAAAAAGATGACGCGAATACGTCTGGAATATGATCATCATGAAAGGTATGTGCAGAATTGATCATTTGTGTGTATTTGTTGTGCTTACCGGACAGTTGTTGAGTATCACAGTCCCCTTTGTGTCCGTCATAGATTTGTCAGGTGTTGTGATGCCGGGGTTGGTGGTGTAGGTGTAGGTGAGCTGGGGGATGAGGATGGTTCGTTTGGTACCGGATATTGCCGTGCCGATGCACGGAACACCACCTGGCTCTGCTATGGCAACCAGCGTTTGCAATGGCGCTGTCACAATGTTTAATTGACCAGTGCCGGCCTGCGTCACATAGATTGTGTTGCCTGGGAACTCTTGCTTCTTGAAGCAGGTGAGGTTGAGCGGTTCCTTTTGGGTGGAGACCGGCAGCTTAGTGGTGGGGCTGGCTTGAGCGGAGCTGGACTTTGGGAGCGAGAGATCTAGCGGTTCACACTGCAGCTCCTCCTCTACGTCTTCTGTCTTGACAATGACGAGATCATCTGTGGAGACGCTGGCTGGAGGGGAGGCGGGTGAAGGGACGTTTTCATTTTGAGTGTCTGCTGAGGTGTCATCAGAGGGTTGAGTGGGAGTGCATGTGGCTTGAGTGGAGTTCATTCCCTCAGATGCAGCAGATGGAGCAGTTTTCTTGGTCAAAGAAGCAAGACATTAAATGTATTAATCTTGACAAGATTATTAGATAGTTTTATGTATGTGTATGTATATATAGTTTGCCTTTTTGTAAATATTTTATTTAGCATTATGCCATTCTTTGTCATAACATCTCAAAGTTTAAAAAGAAAGACGTAACAGTTTATTAAAAATCCTAACATTTTATCATGAATCCACATTAAATAAGACCAAATTGCATTTAGCTTTTACTTAATTATACAATGAATAGTATTTATTATCAGAAAAGGCAAAGTTCAGAATTGATTTATCGTCATATCAAATGTTTTGTACTTACCTCTTGGTTGTTTTTCAGGTTGCCTGCAGCCTGGAGCAATATCTTCTTGGAGCGCATCTTCTGGTACCACTTGCTGACCGCCTCAAGAGGTAACTTGACGGTCTTGGCCACCTGAGAAAGCTGCTCCTCGCTTGGATCTGGGTTCTGACTGTAGGCTTTCAGAAGAGGAAGGAGGCGTTCTGCTGCTCCACTCTTATCCTTATCCAGTAGAGAGGTGAGAGAGATAGTTGTGGGCGACCCTTTGGTGTTACTGTCTTGACCGTCCGAAGGTCTATGCTTGCTCGAGGAGGTGTCGCAAAGCAGACACGACGCATAGTTATGGAAGTTATCTCCACAGGCGACGCTGCTGTGAACCGTTCCAGAGTGCGCCACTGGCTCACTTGTTTGTTTCCCTCCTTTATTTTCATCTGTTTGCATCTCGTCGTCATCTTCACTCTGCGTTTCGACCTCGGTTGCGGAGGGAGAGGTCGGTTCGGATTTGATTATGATTTTTGGTGGTGCGTGGGGGATTTTTACACATTTATCCTCCGATGAGCCTGTATTTTCAGCTGTGTCCTTCTCTGCTGGAGGAGTGTTTGTAGTCTTCTCAGGAGTTGATTTAGTCGCGGTGCTCTGCGTGTTGGGATTGGCGATGGGTATTTGTCGAACTACGAGGCTTTGCGTCCCATCAGCCCTTCTCACCAGAAGTAATGTTTGCTGGGTGAGCTTTGGTTGAGTGGCCCGAGCTTGAACCAACCTGGCGGCCTGTGCAGGTGTTATCTTGATGATAGACGGCGGTTTGCTGAGGTTTCCCGTTTGGACTGGTTTAATGATGTTTACTTGTGTAGATTTCGGTGTCCCTAATGTTTGTGTTTCAGTTGAGCTGGACTGTACCGACTGAAGCTGCACCACGTTTGGTTGTGCGACGTTGGTAGATTTTGGCTGCGCTATACCGGTTTGCGTTGTGTTCGCTTTCAAAGCCTTGAGTTGTGATTCCAGCTGGGGATTGTAGTTGATAATGATTTTGGCATTTCCATCTTGTCCCACGACTGGCAAAGAGATGGCAGAGATCACTTGCGGCTGTGCCTGCTGCGGCTGTAACATGACAGCTTGGGCCTGAGGCTGCACCGGCACCTGACCTACGATTTTAGCACTCGTTCCGTTTGCATGGGTGCTAGTCAATACCTGTCTGATGACATTACCGTCCATTGCTGCATTCAGCGCATTTTGTAAGTCACTTAGGTTGATGCTGATTGGCTGGACAAGCCCGACTGTGGGCAGGACCAACGTTTGGACGACGCCTTGCGGAGCCACGACTCCATTGGTAGTGGCGGTGGATACCGTAGGCGTTGCTGGCGCAGGTTTGGGTTGCTGTTCGACAGGCTCCTGTTTGATCTGTTTCAGGGGGAGCTGCTCTTGCAGAGGTTTGTTGGTAATGTCCACCTTCTCCCTCAGAAGTATGTGAGTGGGACGAGAAGCGGTAAGAGACGTTTTCACTCCAGGTGTACGAGACAGCCCATTGACCGCAGGGGTCACGCTTGCACACTTCTTACTACTGATGTGTGAGCTGTAGGACCCCGAGTGTGAGAAACGCTTCCGGCAATTAGAGCACTCATATGGCTTCTCACCTGGATAAACACAGAGAGAGAAGCTTATAACTTCTAAGTATATGTAGTTAAAAACATTTCGTTTTTGAGAGATTGTATAGAATGGATATTTACAATTTTACAAAAGATTTGTATTTCTAATAAACAGTGTTTTTTTTTTACTTTCTACATATCAAAATGTATCTGTTTCCACGCAAATGATTTAGCAGCTCAACAGTTTTCAACACTGATAACAAAAAACGTTAGAATGATTTTGTGCTACTGAAAACTGGAATAATGGCTGCTGAAAGTATTTTTTTTTGCAATAACCGGAATAAACAAAATACTTTTGTAAATACTCCGCACTTTTTATTGTTTTTACTGAATTTGTACAAATAAAAGCAGGTTTGATGAGCATTAGAGACTTCTTACAAAAAACTAAAATCTGACAAACCTTCAACTTTTGTTATAAGCACTTTATAATGATGTATATATTACAAAGTACTCCGTGCATACAATTATTCTACAAAATATAGTTCAAATTTCTATTTATTAAAGCTGCTTAATGGGAGATGTTTTATACAGTTTAAGCTTGCATAAGAAATTGTAAATATAATAAAATATTCTTAATATAAAAGTTTTACATTTATAAACATAAAGGTTATTATATATAGCCCATATTATATATATGTGTGTATATATATACACTTATATTATAAGCCTGTTAAAAATGAAATTGTACATCTTACAATTCAACTTAAATCATTTTTGTTTTATATATTCTTATAACAACCTCTTTTTTCCTTCATTTTCTGAAACATGCAAAAAAAATAATAGTCTGTACTCCAGATGACATATTTGCCATTACTGTTCAACATTTGTTGGCGTTTTCCCCAAGACACTAAAATGAGTGTGTGAATGTATCTACGACTGTACAAAGCTCATCAACAGTTAATGAGGTTAGTTTTGTTTTGTTTCTGATTAAAACTGTATAAAATTGGCAAAAAGCAGGGTTAACCCTTGTGTGAATCAGGGTTTTATAGACTAGGCTTACAAGGTGTATTAAAAAATTAACTCTAACCTGAAGTTAAAAGTGGTCTTAAAGGGATAGATCACCCAAAAAGTAAAATTGCCATTCACTCATTCCAAATCTGACCACACAAAAATGTTTATTTTAAAGGATGTTGATAACCAAACAGAACTGTATTCTTACGAACATTATTCAGCATCTTTCGTGATCTGCAGAAGAACATTCATACAGGGTGAGGGTGAGTAAATGATGACAAAATTTACATTTTGGGGTGAACTAATCCCTTTAATCTGAGTTTACAAAGACATTAAACTAGAGAGATGCATCCACTGCCAGAATACTTTGTGTACTTCACTGACCGCTGTGTATGCGTAGGTGCTCCTTCAGGTGATGTTTGTATTTGAAGGCCTTGGAGCATTCTGTACACTTGAACTTTCTGTTTCCGCCTGACTGAGAAATAGTCCGCTGAGAAAAGAGAGAGACAGGAAAAGGCAATTGTTTGAAAGCGTTTGAGTCAACATGTGACTGTGAACAAAAGCTCTGTGTGATTTCCTCCACAGAGGTGCGAACATGGTGAAGGTGTGAGAGTGCCGCTGTACCTGCTCCCGGATGTGTCTGTGTGCGGTCATGTGACGAACAAGCTGTGTGCGGTAAGTGAAGGTGTAGCTACAGAGGGAGCAGCAGTAGTTGTCCTCGCTCTTTTCATGGCGTAGTTTAATGTGCTCCTTCAGCGACGTGTGACGCTTGTAACCGCGGGAACAGTGCGGACAGGTGTGCAGCTGCGAGAATGCGTCAGGAGTACCTGACAGACAGATGCATAATTAAATCAACTGTACAGAAAAAAGCAATTAAAGGAAAGACGAAAAACTAGAAGTCTACCGTTCTCATCGTGAACACCTCGCTCTGGCGTGCTCTGATGCTCCTCTGGGGCATCTGAGTAAATATGCTCTGTTTCTGTCTGCTTTTCCTCACTGGCCACTTCATCGTCAGCACCATCTTCCTCATCAGTGACACACTCCTCTTTCAAACACACACAGGCAAATTAGAACAAAGGCAGCTTCTGCTCTAGCAGAAATACAGGTGATGATCAGAATAATGTGAACACCTGGGAAATAAACAAAACTTCCTTATTAAGGTGTTTTAGCACCGTTTGTCTTTAATACAGCTTCAAACTGACTGATGAAAAAAGATTCATACAATGACTGAATGGCCTTCAGTGGAAAGTCATGTGTAAGAACATCTGCCAGTTGCTTTAGAAGTGTTGAAGGAGGCTATCTACTTCTCACGTTTTTAGTGGTGATATAAAATAATATTTACCTCAGGTTATTTGTCTGATTAGGAAAGAATCCAGAGAGTACAGATAACTAAAAAAACTAAGGATAACCACAACATGTTTTTTCCACTGTTGCCTTTTGTTTGCCAGTTAAAACACTGATATACAAGAAGAACAGCGAATTGACTACAGCCTCATTTAGTGAAACACTAATTAAAACCGATAAACCTACACACACACACTGAATTTTTGGGTTGGAGTGTAATATAGCAGTCTTATACGACTGCAGTGTAATTATATTTGACCAGGAAGTGGGCCAGTACGGCCCAAGCCTGTGTGCTATGGAGGCCCATAAGGACCAGGTGACGCATGAATAACGACCTTAGAAAGGAATGAGCTCACATACACCTGATCCAGTCATCCTACGCTAACACTTTCACAGGCATGTGAGTTCAGCAATTTTTCCTTTTACCAAAGTAATTTTTTAAGCTCTATGAATTTCCATGACAAGCAGGCCTAAGTAGAGAAGACAAGCCCCAGTTCCCCAGTTCTCAGCAACTTGTGTGAAACTGAAAACTTTTGTATTACTTGTAAAACTCCTTGTTGTTTTCTGTTCTGTGTCTGAATGTTCTGTCTTAAGGTGGAATATACTGTAGTACTTGACTTTTAAAATCTGAACAGAGGCACAAGGCATCAAACACATGCTGACTTTGTAAATAGCTACAGTGGAAAAACTTGGCATCATACACTAAAAGAACAAACACTTTTGACTTTCAAGTCAATCCAGAAAACTCGAGCAGAAACATGCACTTCATTGCTGGGATGTGAAAACAATATGTGTTCTAAAATCAGCTCAAAACATCAAACACATTTGATATCTTCTGACTGGATGAAAAATTCTGAAGCTAAAATAATCTCCATAAACAACGTATGTATACGGTGTACATTTTAGGACATCCTCAGACCTCAGTCATAAAATGAAAATGCATTATGCCTCAGACTAAAGGGTCGTTGTTAAAGGACCAAACAGAATCGTGACTTAGACTGAATGGCTCCAGGTCTTGGAAAAACACAACGTCCGGTCTTATACAATCAGGCATAGGGCGAAATGGACTGGTTTAAATTGCATCAGACAAAAAGTCATCAGCCAAAATGGATAAAGATTAAAAGGCATCAGACAAAAAGTCCTCAGGCGAAACTGACTCAGGTGGAGTGACATGTTGCGTTGCCCCGCTTCGTGTGACATCACACGCATGCGGCCCAAGCAAACTGGTGGTGTGGAACTGTTGAGAAGGGTAGATGGTGGTAAGCTGACTGCGAGGTAAGTGTGTGACGTCACACGGGTCGGGGCAACACAACACATTAAGCTCCGCCTACTTCAGTTTCGCCTGATGCCTTTTAATCCAAGTCCATTTCGCCCTATGCCTGATTGTACAAGACCTGACAGCGGATGTCGTTTTTTCCGAGACCAGAAGCCTTTTAGTCTAAGTCACGATGCCGTTTGGACCATTGACAAAGGCCTTTTAGTCTAAGGCATGGCGCATTTTCATTTTATGACTGAGGTCTGAGGATGTCCTAAAATGTACACTGTACATATTCTGAATTCGCATTTTTGTGAAATCTGTCTGGATGGCCCAAAATCTGTTGTTTCTAGCATCTGTGCAAAGCTTATGTAGTGTATTCCAGCCATTATACTGGATAAATTAAAAATAAAACAGTTCTGTGTTGAACTAAACTTACCTTTGACCCTTATTTCTTGTATTAAAGCATCTGGCCCCAGGCTGCCATCTGCTGAAAGAAAAACAAAAAATCTAATTACCTCAATGTTTTGAACAATTTATTATTAAAATAGGATTTATGAAATTAGTTTTTAATTAAGTTCCAACTATCGTTTAGAAACAGTTGAAGGGATGAAACACCAAAAATACTGTATGAATGTAATACAAAATGTAAATTCTTTTCAGTTGTTTCAGAGTATTTTCAATGCTAGTAACCAGTTAACATTACTAGTTCTGATCATAAAACTAAATAATTGTTTTTACAATAAACCTTCACAATCGCCTCAGTCTCGCTCTCTTGTTAAGGGAAAAGCTATCTACTGATGAGTGCAACAGCAATAATAGATTCTGCACCACAAAAGCCCTGCTGCGATAAGATCTGTTATATGTCATACATTAATCACTCTGATTCTTGCACAAATGTTTACATGGTTTATTTCAAGGCTTCACCGTTTCTCGTCAGAACTAACCTTAATAAACACATTTACAAGTTAATCTTCTTATACTCACCGTCCTGTGCGCATGTGTCAGAGAGCTGCCGTGCTGCTTTGAGCTGAAATACTGAGGGCTTCTGGTCATGATCGTCAGCAATACTGTCCTCCTCTACAATGTGCAGTTTGTCTTCATCATCTGAATCTGAGGTCGCCTCCGGCACACTGCTAAAACTCCTCACTACATGTGAGACAGAGAATGACCTGTTTAGTTCAGGATCACAGATGTTCCCAAATTAACAGAGATATCATACTCTTTCTGTGCTAATGGCCATGTTTGATGCTGTTAAATCACGTGTTTGCAAACAGGACACTTGTTTGTTCTGTTCAAGCGGTGACGTGTCTGTAATCAGCAACAGCTGTGATTTTTGGCATAACAGAGGGTTCAAACATGTAAATACACACACTCACATGCAGAAATATATGAAAACGCATACGATACGAGGTATAATCTGTGCCCTGAAGACAGGAAGTGAAATTCGATCTAATTTTAGATCGGCTTCCTGCAGCCTAGACAGGCTTTCACCTGCTGTATGACATCATCAGAAACACAATAGTTAAACGAAATGACAATATAAATAGTTTTTAATGTCATCACAGATTTTGACATTCGGGTACTTTCTCTAAATCTGAGAGGAGCACTGGTTTAAAATGTAGCATATGAGCTACTGGAAAACTCATCTCTGCTGTGTGCGTGTCAGAACATTTCCAGATGTGCACGTCAGATGTATGTTTTTAAATACACACAGATTTAAACACATTTGGTTTCTATGGAGCTCATCCACTTTCTTCTGCTGGCAGAATTAGAGAATGTCAACAGGAAGTGATGTAAAAGTGAGTCAATTTATGCAAGAAAAAAAAACAAAAAACAGTTCCTGTTAAGGGTTTCTGTTCCTTGAAATGACCTGCACAAAGTCATTTCACATACCTGTACATGCCAGAACTGAAAATTGTGAATTTCTGCCATACATACGGTGGGTGGTCTTACAGCTGATTCAGAATTGCTGTGGAATATCTGGCCCATTCAATGGACAGCTGAAATCACAGTTTTAGCTATTTAGCAGGTGCACAATTATCGGAGATGATACAAAACATTTCAATCACATTTTATTTCATTCATTGTTCCAGCCACACTGAACGGAGCTGTTGTATCTGAATAAAGACTTCATAGCTGCTTCATAGACTGCCTGAAGTTTTACAGTCAAGAAAACGGGTACATTTCAAAGAAACATTGTCCATTACAGCTACATTTCTACCTGTTCTAGCTAACTATAAAAAGTGTCTGAGTTATACACTGCTTTTTTTGGAGCCTGACTGTTTCTGGACTTTTTGACTGTATGGAAACGAGCAGCATGAACAT
>JAUMHR010000029.1:2721270-2745514 GCA_032361145.1 Enteromius fasciolatus
CACACCTGATTCTGATCATTTGAATGGGTGAGCGAAAACTTTTGGTAATATAGTGTATATATATATATATATATATAATAATAAAAAATAATTCAGTAATTAACAACATGACCATTGTAATGCTTATGACTGTATTTTGTTAAATAAATCAAAACGCAGCCATGGTAAACCAGACAAAAACAACAACAACAACAACAGCAACAACAACGTTAATGACTTCAAAACCTTTGAAAAAGTAGTGTTTTCTATTAAATTCAAAAATGCTTTAGAAAAATATTCTGGCCATTTAGCAAAACAAACTTGTAGCCAATCAGCAGTAATGGGCGTGTCTATTCGTGACGTGGAGGAGACAGTGTTCACTGAACAGCCGAGCAGAGTGACAGAAAGATAAAAAGAAAAGGAGTGAAATGTCTGCGGAACGATAAGGCAAAAAGTATGACCCGTGTAAATATCGTATCAGCTTTCCAGTTCTGGAGAGAACTCAAGGAGTGGAAGGCCTGCAATTGGACGCCGAGGTTGTTTTGGCTCTTCTTGATAAGTGAGTTACACTGGACATGATAAAGCGACCGTTAAAAATCATGTAAGCATGTCAACATTTTTCTGTTGGAGATTTGTCTTGCCGCTCACATCCGATGTAAGTTAACATCACTGGTTATAATGACTTTTATAGTATTTCGTTCGCATCCAGAATAGACAGTGTAACATTGGTACTGCTTTGTTTCACAGAACTCGTTGACTGGGTTGCTTAAGCTATGTATGTGTGGGGTGGAGCTATCAAAGGGGTAAGACCCTTTTGGGGTAGGGGCGTGTTTGTTTTGGTGATTTTAAATATCAAAATTGGCTTCAAGGAATCGCACACCCTGCCTTTAACAAAGTTTTTATATACATAACAATAATATAATTCATACTAGTAATCGGCAATGTTGTCAATCTAAAAATTCACAGCATAGAATACTGAGTATTGTTGAAAATTAAGCACTAATAGGCATTTTTTACTCCACCTGCAAAGTAGCCAATAAGTGCAATGCTTATGTGTTCCAGCACTACCCATCTGAAAGAGTTTTTAGTGCCAGTGTGAACATGCTGTCATGACACAGAGCATCTCATAAACCAGAAACCATTGACAGACTTGTGTTCTTAGATAAAAACTTGCATACTTATACTTTACCCCAGCTGCAATGTAAAATGTAGTACTATGTGAATTGTATCGCTTTAAAGAAGCTGTCAGAATGCACTTTCTGTACCCATTTTGAACTCTTTTTTTCATGTTGTGTTGTCCTTTTAAAAAAAGAAGTGGTCAGTAGGTCTAATTTTATAAATGTGTGTTTGGCACTAAACATTTTAAATGTGCTTAGAAACAAGACCTGTTCTATTCAACTCATCCGTCTTTTAAATTGGGTAGGTGGAATAATCTTTTCAGCTATCCTAAGGCAAATGCAAAAATCTTTTATTATTGTCAAAATTTTGATTTTTGGTACATCTCAGCCCCATTTTCATACTGTTATTACCTGCAGAACTTGTAGAAGTTGTAACAGCAATTAAATAACCCAAAATATCAGCACTGCACTCAACAAGTACTGAGTAAAACAAAACCAACATTGTTTTAAAAATATTGTAGGAACATATTAAAAAACAAGGGTTAATCTACTAAATGCATGCTCAGAAATCATCCAAGGAACTTCTAATAGCTTCTCTAAATAGGAGATAATTGGAGAGAAACAGAGGCATGGCTTGATAATGGAGAAGAGGGCACGACCACAGATATACCTTTCCCCACGAGCAGTGAAGAAAATATACTCACCTATTCTTTAAAAAAAAAAATTCCACTTAAAAAGGAGCCGGACATAAAGTGCTCGTTAAAGTGATGAAAAGCATTGCATTATTAAAACAGAAGTAGCAGAGAATATGCTGATTGTTTTCGAGCGTTACAGCAAACACAAAGTAGATCCCCTTTGCTAATGATAGCTTCACTAATCATAGTCATCGTGGCAGAACAGCGGGCCACGGGATCATAGGAGGCATAAACAAATTTACCAGCTCATCTGTGGTTTGTCGACAGATCGTATTATCAATGATTGTGGATCATTTCCCAGAGGAGAATGACCCCTGCTTAAGAGCCTGTGATGCATCTTACTGTCAGAGAAGCTGGTAAGCGTTTCCTGAAAACATGATTCATAAGATAAGACGCTCTGTGGAACTGACAGGGTTCCCTGCTTCTTCTTAACACTACGGTCTCTTCCTTTCTCCCCCTCGCTCTTGGTTGCTTCCCAGGCCTTCTGCTCCACAGAGTTACATTTCAGCAGAAAGATGCTGGCAACAAAAAGAGAGAGAGGGTGGAAATGTACAACAAATAGCCAGAGGGTGTGTGAGGGAGCGAGAGAAAGAGAGCGCGAGAGCGCGAGAAAGAATCAGCAGCATTAGAAAAGGTGCCAGCAACAAATCTGTCCTCTGAGTTAAGTGAGCCACTGGCACTTACACACAGCTCTCCCGCCTCTAAATCTCATCCACATTAATGATTGGCCAGCATTACCGCCCGTTGCTTAATCTCTCATCATTATTGGCCACATCTGGAGGAGCCAAGCCGCTCAATCAAGCCACAGCCGCATGTTACGCTGAGGTAAGGAAGCAAACATGCCAGCACTTTCAAACAGATCGCATTTCCCAGGGAGCTTTGCAGTGGTAAACACAGCCCCAGGGCACTCCTGAAAGCAGGAAGTGTGTTCCAACTGCCAACCGGCTAATTGGAAATGCTTTCCTCTGTTTGAGTGGACACAGCTCTCATTCCTGGGGACCCGAGCTCGGTCCCGCAGAACCTTTGAAACCCTCTACATGGTCCCTTTAACTTGCTGCACAATTACGGCATGGCCCAAGCAGGAGAGAACCAAGTCCATGTTTTTATTCATGAAAAATATATCACGGGCGATGTCGGCTGGATAAAAATACCCGCATAAAGTGGGCCAAACTGCCGTGATGCACTGTGATGTTAAGCTGGGAATGCTATGATGTCATCAGAGCCAAAAATATGCTCTACCTTTTGTTGGGCATTTGATGAGCTGTTATTGCTGATAATGGTACTGCTACAACACTTTCTTTAAATTGAACTGGCACATTAAAAAAACGGAAATGGGATCTGTGATTGGACAGCTTTCTGCTTCGCTTTCAGATGAGTCTGCAAAGCGATTTATCTATTGATTATTTTTTGCAATTAGTCAACTAATCTGATGGTTGTTTTCCATTTATACTAGGCTGTTGAATGCTTGAATCTGAAAAGGTGTTCAATTGTTTTCAGGGAAATGCACTTTCAGACAGCTTTAGAACACATTGACGGCATGGTCAAGGTGTAACCGCCACTCTGCTTTGCATTGTGGCTGCATTACCACCTCGGGTGTGCATTATTTATTTTATTCACCATTTATTTTTTTAGTATTTTATTATTATTACTTATTTATAGTTAACTTACAAATAAATAATAAAATAAAATTTTATTCAAGGATTTGTTCATAAATATATATATATATATTTATTTTTTTATTTACTTTTTTTTGCAAAAAAAAAAATCATAAAACTATTTTTTTTTAAATGCATAGAAATATATCAGTAATACAAATGGCCAGCAAAAATAGTAATCAAATTTAACCATGACAGTATCAAAAATGCCCATGTCCATAAATAACTATATTACAGGGTTCCTCAAATCTTGCCCTGGATGGCCAATGCACTGCAAAGTTTACCAACCCTAATAAACTCACCTACGTGTGATTTCCTAATTATTCTGAAGACACTAGCTGCCACGTCATGTCATTATTCCGAGATGACAACATATGACATTATACTCTATCTAAATTACGTGTTTCTATCGCAACAATTTCAACACCAAAGCCCTCATGTGCTCCTGAATTCATAATTACAAACTGTGAACTTTGTGTTCTGAGAGTTACAACTTGGACCAGTGACAGATGTACCACGTGACCGCCATCAGGCTACTTAGTCTTAGGCACTTCCTTTGAGTCCGACAATATGGAAAGCTATGAGTAAAATGTCACGTGTTACAGTAATTACGAGATGGTGTGAATGCAGCAACTGATTGGCATGCTCAGGTGCTAAACTCTGCAGGAAAGTGGATCTTGTGGGCCACATTTGAGTATCCCGGTTAGTTGGATTTTTAGGCTGCTATCACTTTAAGACTGAATGCATGGATCTGGTATAATGACACATCCAATTTCTTTGTTAAACATTCACTCCATTTTAAGCAATCCTATATAATCACTGCATGTCTCATTGTGTGACATGGATCTAATAATCTTGGCTATGACTTATCCATAACACTGGAAGGTTTTATCACAATTGACAGCATCATTAAACAGTGAGTTCATCCATCAGATATTTTAAATAACCAACAACCATTTTCAATGTTTTGTAACAGTGCATTTAAAATATGTTTAAATCTAATTTCTCTATCATTCCATCCATACTTTTACATTTCTGATTATATAAACAATTAAGCTCTGAGTAAATCAGAGAAAGTATCAGTCCATTTGAGACCATTGTAAATCTCTGTTGCAGTAAATCCATAACGATCATTCCCATTTGGCAACAGCAACCAGAAAGGAAATGTGACGTAAATTTATGGAATGTTAAGAATGAATGTCTGTTTTTTTTCCCCCACTTCCAGATTAGTGTTTTCCCAAGCGTTGAATTGGTGGTTTAGGACAGGATAGTGCATTCTGCAAAAACAAGTACACCACAGGGCAATTCATGGTTTGGCATCACTCTATTGCGAAGAAATCAGCTTTCATCCTACAGCCCTGTGATGCAGATAGCATCTGTTTTAAGAGCTTTGGATCTCAGCGTTGTGTCAGAGTAAACATATTGTATGCTGATGAATCTAGGGCTCGGCAGCATCAGTCTAGAGTTATTTAGAGTTTAGATGGAAGATAACAAATTAGCAATACAGAATTATCCACAGACTGTGCATGCATACAATGTACAAGGAATATTTACCCCTTTGCAAAACACATTTACAACTTTCACACTGAACATCAAATCCAGGGCATCAAATGCAAACATGTGGCTAAAACGGCAAAATAAATAGGTTGCCTTTCAAATTATGTCATGGAATATGAACTGAACTGACCACACTCAACAGGAATGTGATTTGAAATTGAGATTGAAATTGGGAATCAGAGAGTTATTGAGGCACTACATTCTGGACAATGATATATTCTTTCACCTTAGTCTACAGAAGTTCATTTATTAAATATAATGAACTTGGCATTTCAAACATATCTATCCATCCATCCATTTATTCTCAAGACCTAATAAACATGAAGACTTCCAGGCTATTTTTTAAGCATTCAAATAACAAATGTTGCTTGTAGTTAAACATGACAGATATATGAAGTTCAATTTATTTAAATTCTCCTTCCTTAAATTCAGATTTCAATTACATTTTTGAATCCTGTTTCCTTCGTCAATTCAACTTTAGGATCTGAACTGGAATTTAAAAGCCATTCTCAGAACAGTTTCACATGCCTGGATTTTCAGTGCCAAAACTGCATTGTTTTAAGATTAAAATTAAGGCAATATTCATGAGCTTGTTGCATCATCTCATAAATATGCATTGCTGAAAATTCCTGAAAAACGCTCATGTCCTGATTAATGACAGGAGATCTGTATCTAGCCTAGCTTTTAACACAGGAAACAGGAGAAGATGGAGCTGAATGTGCGTTTAATGCAATCAGATAGCCACTCTTACATCTCTAGATACAACCATTTCGAAATCACAGAAGTCCCAACACTTAGCCTTAATCTAATAGGTCAAGCTTCTCTTGCTTGTACACAAGCTCTGCACAAAGCCCTTGACACCAGATGGCTTTCTAGAGTGCAAAAAAGGTTCACATAGACAGCAAAAAGAGAGAAAACACGCCCTCAGAGCCCACTTCAGTTTTTTTGGAGTAGACTCTCAATTGTATTACTTTCTAACTCACAGATAAGCTCTGGTACTAGTGAGAACGTTTCAAGCGTTGGGAAACTACATTTCCCAGGAGTCTGTGAAGGGTTCTAGAGATTGTAGACAGGAAATAATGTCCTTTTTATGACTTTGCACGTCTCACTCGGGGGTTCCGGCATGTAAACGACGCCAAGAAAAGGTTGACTTTCATTTCCCCCCTCTCCTTCTGTTTGTAGGTGTACTTCACATCCAAAACCACACACAGTCTCAAGCACACCTACTGATTTCTCTCCATGTCTATAAAAACCCAGAACAGCCATATATTCATTACGCTGATCTTTATCCAAGTCTACAAGAAACCTATCCAAGAAATAAGACAGCCACACTGGTGCTGGGCCAGGAGAGCCAATTCAAATTCATTACGTACCTCAGAGCAGAGCCGCTGTCTCTAGATTCGTTTTTTAGGGGGTTTTGCATACGACAGCTTTGATTGGAAAGGACTAAAGGGAATCAGCGGTTCTGTTCTGAGAATCTTTGCAAATATGAGACTAGAACAACATTATATTATCTAACTAATTTGACATTAAGTCAGCCGTCCTATCCAAACATATGAATTTGTTTTTCTTTTCTCATTATCTTTTCATCTTTAACACCAATCTATTAAACAATCAGCAGGGGAAATGTGGCAAAAAAAATGCTAATGACCATATGATTGAAAAGAAGAAACCGCTTTTTGTGCATTAGTCGACTGAAAAAGTCACATACTCAAATCACATATTTTGGTCCTACTGTATATTACATGTCAGCTATTCTCCCATGAACTTAATCTTACATTTATGTATTTGGCATTGCGTGACACAGATTAACCTATTGTTTCATGTATTCCCTGGGAATCAACCCATGATATTGCTGTCGTGAGCACCATGCCCTACCATTTAAGCTACAAGAACACAGACAATTTCAATCATTTTTTATAACATCACAGGAAATCCCTAATTTTTGACTGCCAGCGAAGGGGAATATTATCACAGATATCCTAGACGTTTTTTAAAGATTGACCTTGCAGACTTTTACAATAGTAACTTTGACGTGCTCGCTGTTGCCTAAAGCTTTGTTTCTAATGGAGTTAAAAACTGGCTCCTAGGAATTGCTCAAAGCCAGTCCGTTTGGAGCTTGACGTTTTTACAAAGCTCTTGCCATTTTGGTGTGCAATATGCTTCAGATGGTCAGCGAGCAGCTCTGCTCATAGGTATGCATTCTGCCTATATTTTGGAAAACATAGTTTTTGCTGTTCCAAAACCTAGAAAGCTGCCAACCTAGACCTAGATATTTCAAGGCATCACAAAAAGCTGTTCCACATCTGTGATGTCTTATTGCCTTCTCATTTCAGCATTGCATGTATTCTTCTTGGAGAAGAATATATTAAGACAAGCTCGTGAAAAATTTCTCTACAGTTGAGATGCTATACCTTCAAAGACACTAGAAACTGCTTACTGGCTCTTGGAATGGAGCTCATACCTTGAACAAAGACAAAGCACTTTAGAGAACATTTTAAATCAATATATCTTTACATTTACAAACACTGTTTATCGAAAAACATACTACAGTTTGTTCGCTGTAATAGAATATTGTTTCAAGATATGACCACTTTGGCACATCTAGCCGTATTAAGAGCACTCTTATACAGGATCATTGCAATAGTATGACAATATTTGTCTCTACAAATGGAAACACAAGAGAACAATAACAGCCAGAGCAAAGGAAAAAGTACATTCTAGCTCTCCTTGAAATTAAACGAGTAAATCAAGTGAGACAAAACTCACTTTTGAGTAATTAAATTTATTTTTATTTTTTTTTATAAAAACACTTGAAAAAATCCATAATTATGACTTATAAAGTGTACTATATCCCACAAGTGGTTCCTCCACACACAGGGCTCTGGAGTTTTCCGATGTAGTGAGAGAAGAAGAGTCGTCAGGGGTTAAGATGTGCAAAGTGTGCGTATAATTTGTGGCCTGTCGCCTGACTAATCAGTTTTTTAGTGATCCATTACTCTGCATTATTTATGCTAAGTTGCCATTCTGTTCAGTACCATTTATAATGAACACTCCTCTAAAGATCTCTTAAAGGCATTCGATAACACAAACATACACACACTTCAATAGATAGCCACACACATACAGTAATTCCACTTTAATCATGACAGGCTTTCACAAACATGTACACATGTCGGCATCACAGAGGTTTTACGTGGAAAGACCGCATAAATCACTCAGCTCAAATGTGCACTAGCATCACAAATAACCATCAAAATGTGTCTCAGGTCAGTGGAGGGACATACTTCAACAGACCGCCAGCAGCCACGTAACACCACAAACAAACAATAAGGCTCATTTTCCCTTGCAGTGCCTCTTTTGATGAATCTGTGATGCACAGTTGTTAAGCCCTACGAAATGAGCCCCAGAGCTGTGCTGTCCTCTTTAAAATGACCTTTCAGAATTTATCAAGCACGTTATAGAGGATATCCAGATGTTTCCACCACATGTTGAGCTGCTTGCAGACATGTCACAGAGGATGTAGCACACATATCAGAGGCTACGGGTGATTGGTCCTACAAGTCACATACACATCAGAGACCACATGAGCAACATATGCACTCAGACACTCACACAGACATGAAAGACCAGGAGTGGGAACACATACACACTTTAGAGACCATGAGTGATGAACTGGACACACATATACTCACTTCACAGACCAAAGTGAAAAGTTGTCTTCCTTTCACACACACATTGACCATGACTGGACAGCTGCATCTCTCACAAACACACAGCCTACTCAAGACACAATAAGTAAAACCCTGATAAACATAGAGCCTGATGCACCTGCTAAACTCACATCCTTTTTAGATGCTCCATTACAGCCTTCAACTTACAATCTGGTTCAGCAAATTAGAGTACATAGCAAACATTTAATATTACAGCTATAGAAAGAGCAAATTAGTTAAAAGGAAACAGTTAATAAATATAAACACCACAACTCAAAATAGAAACAGACAAGCTAACCTTGCTTTCTGTAACGCGTTTGTTTTACATAATCTATTTTGTCGTCGCTATAAATCAAAATAGAGTTGGGAATGTGGGTTTGCAGTCTGTAGTGATTGCGGTGTAACCATGTCTTTTGTGAAATGCATGCAAAACCAAACTTGACATGGCGAGCGTATTCAGATAAAAAAAAGGACTTGTAAACTGGCTTGTTTCTGTGAATCAGCTGCTACCAGCCTGATACTTGAATGAATGGCTTTTATGAGATGGCTCTTTTTAGTGAATCAAAATTAGACAGCACAATTAGTGCCATCTGATTCGTAAAACAATGACTCTCGTGAGACGGCTCTTTTTAGTGAATCAAAATTAGAAAACGGTATTAGTGTCGTCTGATTCATGAATCAACAATTCTTTTGGGACGACTCTTTTTGGTGAATCAAAATTTGCCAACGCAATTCCTGTTGTGCGATTCACTAATTAATTACTCTCATGAGTTGGATCTTTGTGAATAAAAATGACACAATACAATTAGTGTCATCTGATTCGCACACCAATGACTCTCATGAGACGACAGTGAATCAAAATTAGACAACTTAGTCTTAGTCTGGTCTGATTCATCAGTTAGTGACTCTTACGAGACACCTCTTTTTAGAGACTCAAAATAGGACAATGCAATAAATGCCATCTGATTCTCAAATCAATGATCTGGATTTTAAATTGAGACAATGCAATTAGTTTAGGAAGATTCGGGAATAAATGACTCTTACGAGATGACTGTTTTAATGAATGAAAATTAGACAAAGCAACTAATGTCCTCTGAATTGTGAATCAGTGATTCTTATGAGCAGGATATTTGTGAATTAAATTTAGACAGTCCTGCTTCTGTTGTCTGAACATGTTTTTTTCATAATCATGTTTGCTAACAACCAAAGAAAAGGCGTCAACTTAATAGGCCTACACCTTTATTAACCCAATCATAATAATATGTAAACAATATTATTTTGCACTAAATCCAACAGAAACTCCACAACTGTCTGCATACTTCACTAGAAAGCTATATGTATTTGAAATATTTTGTAACATATTTTGTACAAATGACTTTACTGTTACTTTTTAATGTCTTCTTGCTGGATTAAATTATTCATTTCTAATACGTAAACACAAATGTAGATAGAATGGTGGTCGGGGATCCACTAACAAAACTGAATTCTTGTAAAAAAGCTTTGCACTTTGTTCCAATGAATGATGCTAGTAGTGGATACAAGGATCTTGCAATACACTGATTGGTTACAGCAACAAAGGAAAAGAAGGTGAAACCCGCAGCATTGCACATATGTACTAATAATCCCATACACTCTTAGAAATTAAAAAAAAGTTACAAAAGCTGTCACTGGGGCAGTACCTTTTCAAAAGGTACATGTTTTTACCTAAATGGTCCATTTGGTACATTAAAGGCACATATTAGTACACATATTATATTTGAACCTAAAAGGTGCAAAGTGACAGCCCCAGTGACAGCTTTTGTACCTTTTTCTGAAACTATAAACCTGTAAAATAAAAAAAGTACTCTGTTTCCAACTAGATAAAGCACTCAACATGTTCACACAACAAATCAAATAATCTATACTCTCAAACAACCTGCTCAACTACTGCATATAAAGTAAAGTATGAGTTTCTTACATATGCAAAAAGCCTGCACGCACTCACACATACACTCACATTCGCATTAAGGATGCATAGGTCCAGTGGATATGCAAAGCACAAAAAAGCACAATAATGAATAATGCAGGGAGCAGCAAAAACAGCTGACAGAGTTTAAGTGTGAGAGAGAGAATGGACGAGATCAGGATCGATAGAAAGAAAGAAAGAAAGAAAGAAAGAAAGAAAGAAAGAAAGAAAGAAAGAAAGAAAGAAAGAAAGAAAGAAAGAAAGAACAAGTTTCATGACTGCTGAAACAATGACAACATGTCACTAAAGCCAACATTTCAATGCAAACCTCCGGTTCACACTTCATTAAAAAGGAAAGCTCTATCACAATTACCATTCATGAATAATCAGCCATATTTTCACTTAAACATTTGGACATTTGATGAAGATCTGTTCAGAGTACCCTAGAGAGTAACAATACACCTACACAAGCCAGCAGACTGATTCAGTCCAACTCATTGTGATTGTGTAATGTACACTTGTGCAGCAATCATACTTCTACTTCAAATTAAAAGCAGTTATGATCTCCACTCATCAGTCGGCTGAAACAGTGACAATGAACCAGGTATTTCAACACAAGCTGCATTCCTTTATGAACAAATTTAGACTTTATAATAAAAAGGATTTAATAAAGATGCTGTTCGGGCCTAAACTCTATAGAGAACACACCTACACAAGCCAGAAGACTGATTCAGTCCAACTCAGTTATGGTTGTGTAATGTGCGCACATGTGCTTGAGGATGGATAGATCTATAGCCTCTATTTGTGGTGTGTTTGTACTAAAATAAAAGCAGTAATGATTTGCTGAAACTATGATACATTCCTCCGGTCTCCAATCTATGGTGGCCAGTGGTGTAATCTATGGTAATATAATTTGAAGGAATTGGTACGGTGGCCAAGTAGTGCACAACTCAACAAATTTCTCCACAACACAATGCATAGCACTAATTTAATTGTGTTTATTTGTTGAGAATTTGTGTTGTGGATAGATAGATAGAGTAGATAGATAGATAGAAACTGCTTTAGCCTAGTTTCCAAAATAACAGAATCCATCAGAAAATTCCGTTAGAGCTGAGATGAGGGGGGAGGTTCCTCTGTGCCCCACGAGCTTATTAACGGCTCTGTGATTCTCTTGTAAAAACAGAAATCAGTCAAAACATAAGGGAGGAGCTGAGTGAGCAAAGAAGGGAAGGGGGTGGGGGGGGGTATTGGGAGGGACTGTTTCTTACCGAAAACGAAGTTGCTCTGAACGGAGGTGGCGAGAAGCATCGTCAAGGCCGCGAGCGCCCTGAGAGCAGCCCGCTGGAATGCTGGGAATGTCATACTCTGACGCGCGCGCATCCCGCTCATCCGTCCAGCGCGTTAAAGCCAACAGTCTTCTCGAGGCCCGGATAAGTGGAGAAGTTCGGCGAAGCGCTGACTGGAAGAAAGAACACACATACACACTCATTAACGGACAGTGAGCGCCGATTGGTCGCACTGACGCTGAGCACACACACACTTCACTCACGCGCTGCCCCAGTGCGTCCATTGATCGTCTCGTGTCACTCGCAGTGTGTGATGTGTGACGCAGTGATCGAAAACATTCCCTTCGTCACTCAGTAACCCAGAAAACGACTCTGAATCGACAAACGCAACGTAAAAGCGAGCGCATGCCTGACAAGAATTGAGATTTGTAGAGAGCTGCCCCCCAAATCCTCCCGGTAGCCTTTAACACCGCTCTCATTTATTCTCCTGTTCGCGAGAGGAAGGTGCACCTGTCGCCCGTTGAGAATTCAGCGCGCAGCCTCACGCGACCGTGGCCACAACCGCGCGCGCGCGGACTCACACAATAGTCCAGGTCGTTTGGCTGCCTATTCCTCTCTCTTAGTGCGCTTTTGTGAACTGTGCAAGTCATGGCGTTGCCTGCGGGGCGGGCGTGCGATCACGCAGAGATGCTCTGTATTGTTGTGCAACTATAGAGGGAGGCAAGGACGCACAGTGGCTGTCAAACTGTGTGTGTGTGGATATTCAGCGCGAGCGCCGAAGCCTCGCCTCATCTCCACTGTAGGGATGAGGTGATGATACCTGCTGCAATTGTATGACACGCGACCCAAAACGGAGCCACTCGCGCCGCCTCCCTCACTCATCGTTTCTTTTCTCGCACTTCTCCTCTTTATTTCCCTCCTTCCCCCTCTCTCTCCCGCTGAGCGCCAGTCCCGTTCTCACCCGCGCAACCGGGACGCCCCACCGAACCACGGAAAACAGTAGCAGGTGCACACAGTCCGAGCGCGATGAATGCCGAAGGAGCGGCAGGGATGCGGGAGGGGAGGGGAAGCGCGAGGGGGCAAAGCAACCATCAGCGCATTAACAGTAAGCCTAAGCACACTTTAACATCTACCCCCTTCCCTTCGCTCGTAGTTTAACACCTCCTAGCTCGTTGGACGGTATCCTGCCCGGTGCGCCCGTCAGGAGGAGAGGCGCGCGCGGATGCAGGCGCATTCCAGAGCACGAGCGTGCCCCTATTTACAAACCTGACAGGTGTCTCCCCCCTCAGCATAAGCGCCAGGACGCCAGCGACAATAATACCCTGCGTGCCTGTGTGCTCAAAAAGGAGGGCAGATTGCAATACGCACCGTTATAAGCGCTTCTCGTGATGCCCGTCGGCTCCGTCGGTTCTGGAGTGTTGGACCCGTCTATGCCTGCTGGCGCTCACGCTAAGGTCCCAATGGATCTGTCTGTCTTGGTTCTCGTTCCGCCCTCCGCTGTCTTCTTGTTTTTCTTGCCTTTTCCTCTCTCCACGGCTACCGTTCACTGCAGCAAAACAGTCTGTCTGAAAGCACGGAGAAAGGGAGGGAGGCGGTGAGGGAGGGAGTGATGGAGGCAGGGAGCAGGCGCGCGGGGCGGAGGGGGAGGGGTGGGGATTTTAATACGATTTGGCCGTACCATTTGGATAACAGGACTAGACCATACTGCCTGCAAATATTATTATTATTAATAATAATATTGTTGTTGTTGTTGTTGTCGCTGTTGCTGTTCTTGTTGATATTTCAGTTAGAAGTGCTTGAAGTTTCTGGCCTGCTCTGGTTTTATAGGAATCTCACGAAACTTATCATAACGTTAATGATAACAATTATATTTATTATAAAATCCGTTTATTTAGGCTGTTTATTTGTTTGTTTAATGATGTTCAATAATCAGACTAAAACAAATAAAAAAACATAATTATTAGTTGTTAAGTTATTTATTAACATAGTTGTTAATAAATAATTAATAAGACTAGTGTAAAATTGTTTTGTTTTGGGTTTTTTTTGTCACAAATTACTTTTTAATGTTTTTTGAAGTTAAAAATGCAAAATTAAACTATTCAGAACACGAGAAATTAATTTCTGGTTGAGTAATTGTGCAAACAATACATTTAATTAATTAATTATTCTACCTAATGTTTGTAAAACACTAAAGTGAGCAATTTTAAAAAGTGTGAATTTAGGCCTATACTGAATGTATGAATGATGAATGAATGAATGAATGAAATGTAGCCTAGGCCTGCTCTAAAGATTACACTGAATTACATAACATTTCGGTGTACAGTAGGCTAAAGAAAATCATTCATCAATAATTGTTTGATTTACATAACGTCTTTGAGATAAATGTTTCTCTTTTTGTTCAAAGACTTAGTTATCATGAAAAGAATGTCACAATAAACCTTAACTGTTTCGTTTTCTTTATCCACATTTTCGGGGTAAAATGTCAGCAGCAGGGCCGTGTTTTAGTGAGGTTCCCCCTTTATGTCGGCTGGTGGCGGCGTGAGGTGTGGTCTCGTGAACAGAGTCCCCGCGCGAGCCGGGCTCAGGAGACCCCGCCGGCTGCTCGGGAGGCCCGCGAGAGGAGGAGGGAGGAAGGGGAGGGCGTTGCGACTCGCGAGAGGATTTAAGGATTAGTTCTGCACGCGGATTACTCGCTGTGCGGTGCGGGGGACGCACGGGGTTAAACATGGACGACTGCACGAGAGGCAGATACCCCGAGAGAGCAGCGACTCGGTCACCGTGGCGGTGGCTCGAGCAGCCAACCGGAGCCTCGGGGCGGGACACTTCCGGCCCAAATCACTACACACTTGTGTTTAATGTCAGCAGCAGCAGCAGCCCACAGTCTGTCGGCTTTTATTCATTTCACGGAGTGAATAAACCATGACACAGATTAGACAGTGGAAAATTAATCTCTTTACGCGGTAAATAAAAAGATACAGTATGTTTGGAGTGTTATCATCCCAGTTTGTCTTCATCACTGATACGGATGAGACAGTAGTTACATCTACCGGTCAGGAAACTGTACTGCGAGCGTTCCGGTGTTCCCAGAAAGCGCCCTCTTACATCATTCCACGCAGAAATAGTTCAGCCTATCGGCTTGAGAAAATATTTAGTCAACTGTAATTCAGTCTGCAAAGTGCGCTCCAGTGTACCTTCAGTTTCCAGTGTTTGGAAACAGAGCCCATGCCTATTTCATCATTTTATAGAGACGCTGACGTCATTCTCCGCAGAGCTGTGACAGTCCACGCGGTCGAGCGCGCTCGTCCGTGACCTGCGCAATTCTTTTTCCTCGACGCGCGAGTGTCCAGAAGCTCAGAAACCAACACCCTAGTTTCCGACCGGCCCAGGAAGAGAGGGATAATATGAACGGAACGTCTCAATTATCAGTTTAATGACTTGCTGAACATCTAAAATCAAATACTGCATTAAAATAAGCCCCCATCTCTCTCTCTACCTCTCTCACTTACCCAGCTTGCCTGTGGAGAGGAAATAAAACGAGGTAGTCTAGATGAACATACGAATGGGAAAATTGTAGATGGAATTTCAAAGCGGAATGATTCTGGTGAAATTGCCTCATGTGGGTAGATGAGAGGATGAAAATGAGCTCAAAGTGGCTAAATGAATGACTGAGAAACTCTCTTGTGAAAATTCACACTTTCAATTCAGATAAATGCATGACAGGGCGAAGGAGGGTTTCCTGGAAGAGGATTTCCTGTAGAGTTTGATCAGGCAGTGCAGAGGTGAGATTCCTCTCTATCTCTATTCCATAATGACCGGGAAGAGCCAATCACACCGTTCGCTGGGAAATCAATAGGACACTGATGTCTCTCTCCATCTCTCTGGCAGGCTCTCATTCTTTCTTTCTCTCTCTCCCAAGTGCAATTCAGGATAATTCTCTTCACGTTGGAGAGACTTTATTGGCAAGGCCATAGACAAGTATATTACAGCTGAACTGATTTGAGAGGGCAAAGGGGACAAGAATGCATTAAAAAGAAAAATGGACATTTTTACTGTATTAGAAATGTGGAATAAAAACTTATAGCCTATTATGTTAGCCTATTATTATGTGTATTTCAAGTTACCAAACCGTTGCTTATTTTTCCTTTCCAAGACTTTCTTTTTAATTAACAGTGGAGAAAAACATTGAAATAATAGGCTACTTCTCAAACCAGAAGAGTATTGTTGGTTCATTCATAAAAAAGGTAATATACTATACATTACATCCTCTGCATAATATCCATCCTCTGTTTTTACTGAATTAGAAGGGTAGGACAAAATCTACAAAAATCAGGAATACTATTGCAAATTATCAAACCGTTGCATGTCGTTTGCAAACGAATATTTAAATATTGAATATTTAAATAACTCCTAGAGCCATAGGCTATTATTTTTTTTTGTACAATACGTAGTTATATTATTGTTTTCATAACGAATGGTTTATTGCTAGCCATGCACAAGAGTGAATTCATTCACAAAAATGTAATATGTATCGCATCCTTTGTGACCGATGAGCATCACAAGACCTATTTATGCATCAAAAAATGCCATCATCCCGCGACGGCGTCATTCCCGACTCATCTCTGCCGGGACTCGAACCCGGAGCCTCTGGATTAGAAGTCCAGCGCGCTATTCCATTGCGCCACAGAGACTGAGCCACATGATGCAGCGTAAAGCGAGGTCATATTCTGCATCAGTACCGCATCCTGCAGCATCAGGACCAGTGCCTTGCGCGTGCCCTAGCATCATGTTTCGCTAGGGGGCGCACGCGCTTCTCTCGCCTGACGTCTTGCTGCAATGGCGGACAGCCGCCCTCAGCATCCGAAAGCGACATAATCTTGCTTTATTTTGACCACTATTAAAAAACGACAATCATCTAGAATTCTTATAAACCCCACAAATCCACTGTGTCATTCACGTGACTCCCAAACACACGGTAATTATTTCGGGAAGCGTACTCTTAAAAATTAGCTGCCGACGGTATTCTGGAAAAACAAATACAAAACAGAGAAATAAATAACATTACCCGAAAACCGTCGTTTTGTCGATTAAGTATTAGTTTTTTTGTAAACTTAGCCCGTTATAAGATGAAATAACCTATCCGTCACTTTATAGCCTAATAAAATATAAAGGCAGCTATTTTGTGCATAAAGATCCATTCAGAGTAAATATCATATTATAAACACGTTAAATAGTTTGTAATCTGTCAAAAACGGAAAGTGGGAAACTACTTTGTACTAAATCAACAATGAATTCTCTTCAACAATAGAGTACCGATAAATGTATAAAACGGAAGATTATAAAAATTATATTACTATATTCAAATTATATTCAATTCAATTTGTACAGCACTTTTCACAATAAATATTACAAAGACGCTTTGCAGAGAACCGTGCCATACATCCTCGAGGAGACAAGGTAACAACGCAAAGACTACATTCTGTAATGTACAGTAATTCATGACCATGACCTAAGCTGCAGGGAAACAGAATAGTTTATATATATATATATATATAAGAAGAGGGTGAAGATGCTTTTTAACTGTTAAAACCTATTGCAATAACAAAACAAAATAGTTTGTCATCATTAATCAGTTTCTTGTGTTAAGAATTACTACTAAACATAACTTGGAGTTCAAAAAACATATTTTCAAAGGTCCCAAACCTCTTCTCTAAACCACATAAACCAACCTGATGCAATACTGAAACTGAACACGGTTTATGTTTTCTTGACCACAACAAGTGGAAGGACATGCCTTCTAATTTCAGATGCAGATAAATGTGTTATCTCTTAATTTCGGGGGTTTTTTAGTGAAGAGGAAGGGAAGTCATGAGAGATCAGGTGCTTTAGGACTTTAGGATGGAGTTTTTCAATAAACATTCAGTGTAGTGATTGCATGTAGTCTGTAATCCAAACCCATCCATTTTACGACATTACCATTTAAATGAAAAAAGCCCACAGCTATCCTTGACATTACCATTCAGGTGAACAAGATTCAAGGAGAATAATTTAACCTGTGCAGCCAGATTTCAACATTTGGGTTTATTTAAAATACTAACAAGATTCTAATCACGCACTCTTATTAGTGGTTACTACCAAACATCACTAGTATGTGAAGGCAACAGATATAAATGTTTTATGTGCATTGTCTTAAAAAAAGTATCATTATAGATGCAAATGGAACAGGAAAGTGAACGGAGAAAAGCATGCGAGTCATACTATGATCTTCACGTCTTCATGTCTTAACCGAGTCATGTGGGAGCAAATCAGTCAACTACATTTGTTACATATTGTAAAGAGTCTAGAGGGTTAACAAGTGAGGGGCCTTTGCAACCCAAAGTGATTTTATTAAACTGTAGTGAAATCAAGGACAAGTCAACATATTTGAGAGAAAAAAAAAAAAAAAAAAAAAAACCTCTGCCAACACTTCATATTTCCATGTGAATGCCAAGTTAAGTGCTATGCCCCTCTTTTTCAGTTACGCAATGTGCAAGACATTTAACAAAAAAAAAATGAAGATATCTTTTGGATTGATATTTATTTTTTTATTTATTATATTAATGAATGTGGTCCTTACAGCCCACTTCTAAGACGGATAAACAAAAGAACACCACTTCTTCATTTGTGCGTCTCATCCAGTCAACTCATGTCTATAGATTTACATGGCAGCAAGAGCAATTGATGTGAGAACAGTCAGAGCAAGGACAGCGTAGCCAGAACGATAGACTTCAGGAATCTTAAAACCCTTCCCAAGATCCCACGTCTGAAAGAAAGAGACAAAGAGATATAAATTCATTTACGGTTAATATATTAGGCGTGCTGAATAATAAATCAAATGAATATTAACATTTGCAGAGAACAGTCTAATTGCTTGTTCATTATTTTGGCAGACGAGGACAGCATTAAGCAGACATGAAGAAAATATAACTTACACTACCATTTAGAAGATTGAGCTTGGTTAAATGTATGTTTTTGAAACAAAATTTGATTAACAAATTGAATAAAAGCAACATTGTAAAATATTACAATATAAAATATATATATATTTTTAAATGTAATTAATTCCTGTAATATTTAAAAAAGGTTAATTATCTTATTATCGTTGTCAGTGTTGGGGAAAGTTACTAACTAATTACATTACTTAGTTACTTTTTATGGAAAGTAATGCATGTGTTACTTTTGCGTTGCTTTCGCATTACTTTAGCTCAATAAGAAGTTCTATTTAGGGTCATTTTTGTCATTCTATTTATAGTCATTTATTTAAGTCATTTTTGCTTATGAGTATGGTTGAACTGGATCATCAGGAGGTCAGCAGCAAAGACACTGATTAATAAAATGGGATTAGATACATTTGTGTAAATTAATTATTGCAGGTTTGCGTCAGTAAATAAGAAAAAGTAACTGGCCTTCCTTTTTTGAAAAGGTAACTCAGTGATATTGCTCTAAAATTAAAAGCAATGCATTACTTTACTAGTTAATTGGAAAAAGTAATTTGTGACCCTAGACAACAAAACCAGTCATAAGTGTTAATTTTCCGAAATTGAGATTTATGTAAGATCTGAAAGCTGAATAAATAAGCTTCTCATTGATGTATGATTTGGATGGAAAAGGTAATATTTGACCGAGATACAACTATATGAGAATCTGGAATCTGAGGGTTCAGAAAAGTCTAAATGCTGAGAAAATCACCTTTAAATGTGTCCAAATTAGATTTGATCAATGCATATTACTAATCAAAAATTAAGTTAATATATTTTTAGTAAGACATTGACTAAATATCTTCATGGAACATGATCTTTACTTACTATCCTAAGGATTATTGGCAAAAAAGAAAAATCAATAATTTTGACCCAAACAATGTATTTTTGGCTATTGCTACAAATATACCCCAGCGACTGGTTTTGTGGTCCAGGATCATTACTTGTAATGCGTTACCCCCAACACTGATTGTTGTTATACTTAATATTTATGGGAATGATTATCATTTAGTTAATTTACAGAAAATTCAAAAGGACATCTCATTAACGTTATAAAAGTCTTTACTGTGTTTTTTTTTTTTTTTTTTTCATTAACTGAATCCATTCTTGCTTAATAAAAGCACTGATTACTTAAAAAAAAAATGACTTAACAAGAACCTGTGAACTGTAAGGCAAGTCTTACTTTTGATTACATTTGGTACTATACAACTTGTCATGAGTCATTATCACAGCAGGAAAGAGTCTATTATTTATATATGGGTGTACCAGATGACGGATGCCGTTGAATGTGTGGTAAACCACTGGAAAAGCCAGAGCAAACTTGCTGAAAGCCAGAAACTGGGGCCCAAAGGTCATGGAGTGAATCAAATCAAGGTAATATGGGTAACTCTCAGGCAGCACCAAAGCAGCGAGTGCAAATGCAGAGATTCCTGAGACCAAAAAAGATCAACATTATTATTTAAAATTAATGTAGTCAGGAACACTATACACAATAACTATAAAGTTTTAGTCCACATCACAGCTGTAACAATAACAACACAGTGAAAAGACATTGTTGGGATCACTTTTTTCCCCCCATTTAATGATTGACAGAAACATCCAATCCGAGTCCACCTGACTTTAAAGTGCTTGAGAATTTAAAGTGACAAACAACATGATAAACGCAATGTTATCATCCTTTGATGCGGATCCAAATATATTTATTATTATACTGTACTTAAACACGTTATTGAAAGGCAAGAATATATGTTAGCTACCTGAACTTAGTCCAACACCAGTTCCTCTGTGTGAGATGGACATCATCATAGGGACAGACCACCTGAAAGGACCAAAGTCATTCATTCAATGTCTTTTTTGGACAGTTTAGTTCCACTCCATTCCAAACTCAAAAACAACATCCTCTCACATATCATTCTGTGGATAGATAGTACGATCCAAGCAGATGTGTTAACACTCACTTGTAGATGCTTATATGTGGCGAGAGAGGTCGGTTGAGTCGTGTGTTTTTTGCCCAAAACTTGTTCATTTCCTCTTTTGCCGTAGTTCCCATTGGAACAGCACTGAAAAAAGCTGTATACATTAATATGAACTCTTAATTTAAAAATGTGTTAGGAAAACAAAGAAAAAACTCACTGTCTGTAGAGTATGCCAAATTGTGACCGTGATGAACACAGACTCTGCCGAGCCACCGTTCTTGAACAAAGAGAAACCACATATTTTTCAGTGGAGTATAAAATATTAATGTATAAAACTGACACATTTAAGTATAAACACATTTGCAAACTGCACCAGGGACACATGAGTATTCTGTACATTAGAAATATCCCAACTTTGGCCTTTAACTTGTCAGATAGCGGTGCAGGACCATTTGGTGATATGGCCATGAACACTCCAGGCATAGGAAAATTCGATGCTTGTTTATATAAATAATTTAATAGGACATAAGTAACGTCTTCTTCAATTAATCCTATAAATCTGAGCAATGTGCTAAAGGGAGTCACGTCAAACTGCCTGATCCAAAGCATAGGGCAGGGCTCTAGAGACATATCTCAGACATATGGACATTAACGTTACAAATAATGTTAACAGCAACATACTACACTGAGTTGTTATTTAATTATCATAATTGATTTGATGTCAGGTTAACGTTAGAGAAGATTCTAAAGAGTACAAACACAGCAGAAAAATATTACTACAAAATATTATATTTTTCCAAGTAACGATGTTAAAAGCGAAATAAATGGACTGAGAACAAGAACAAAAGCATAGGGCATATTCATGACTATAATGATTACAGTAAATCAAAGTGCACTTGTGGTAAGTACATAATTATAGCCTACGTTAACAACATCAGCAAACCCTTACCAAACCTCCAGCTAATATGACCTCAGAAAGAATTTAACAACTAATAATTTCACCTTATACAAAAGAAAAAGCCAAACTGTCACATTTAAAAAAGTATATGTTCGTACTGACCTTAAAAGCAACGCCATGTTTTGAGCTTGAGTTTTCGGACGTGACGTAGCCGGATGTCATAAATGAGTTCGCAAGGCGCCGCCATTTTAGTAAGGTCATTACAAACCATATGTGAGGTCAGTGGATCGATAGTATAAATCTTTTATTTACAGTCTATGGTGTCAATTAACACTGTAGTTGTCAGTTATGTAAATCGGTATTCTCGATTATATTGATGTTAGTTTTGAATAGTAATAGTCGAAAACAAAAGGTATATTCAGCCATTGGATGTTTTATTTCATTTTCATGTTCACACTTTAGTTTAGAAAACATGTCAAGTTCAATACTGCAAAAGTCGAACTACAGATATCCAGACTTTTTTTTGTTTGAATTTAATTTTTTATATTTCTTACAAGCATTTCAGTAGAATCATAGATTTATAATTGTAGCAATATTACAACACAACTGTAATAGCTTTGCTTTAAACTAGTAGGCCTACCAACAAAAGCTTTTCATATATTTGTACAGTACTTAAACGCAATTGCAAATAAATATTTGAATCATGTACAGTATATACTACTATTACTACTACTACTACATTTCACACACAAGTGAATTAACTCTAAAAGAAAGATTATATCCAGTTTAAAAGTTCACAGCAAAATCAATTCAGTAGAAATGTAATGACCCTGAAACCTAAACATGGCTATTAAATCATCAGCTTATTGAGGATAATGATATTCAGGATACATCATGTAAACAGATTATGCCCATTGCATGTACACACTCACAGACACACACATTTATTCTTACATGATAAATGTCACATGATTGTCTGATTCTTCATTTGTCTCATTACCTTTCTTCATATCTTTTACAAACAGACACATGCATCAGCAGTCATGCAACAGAGATTGCATATTCTTGTTAATAGTAGGTCTCCTTTTCCACCCAGCCTGCAAATGAAAGACATAAAGAGCTAAATTAATTAACTAAATTAAAAAGATAAATGCAAAATGAAGCACTATTCACATGGATTCAGTTACCAGGCTCTACGGATTATCTATAATACTGCTGTACTGTTTCTTGAACATTAAATTTTAATATTGCACTTAGCTGCATAAATATACTATGTATTGGTTTGAACTAAGGTGCTATTTATAAAGGAGTTTTTATTTGCCTGGTATACTTAAAGAAAACAGTATTAGTTCAATAAAACTAAAATTAAAAAATAGATATCTTGTTTATACCCAAGTAAAATAAAATATAAAATACATTCTTTTAGCCGGTTGCCAAGGAAATATTTCAAAGTTTAATTCAGTTTAACAATATACTAAAATAACTATATATATACACTGTATACACACAATTAAAAAATGTAAACATCTGTGCTCACCTCCTGGATTCCTGCGCAGGATTAATTTACGGATCTCGTCATACACAAAGATCAGCAAACTGTACGGGAAAGCACAGAACCACCACATAATCCTGTAAAAGGAATAAGAAAATGAAAAAGAAAAGGGTGAGGACAGGAGGAGCAGAAAACATAAGCTCTTCTAAGCCGCAGAAGTGTGTGTGTCCCTTACTTGAGTGGGTACATCCTGAGGGCAATGTCCATACCGGGGCAGTAGGACAGGAAGGCTGCCAGAGCCGTCTCAGTAAACAATCCGAAAATGAGAATCCTATTGCTGTAAGTGCACAGGTTAGAGAATAGCCTTTAACAGAGACGTATGCAAATATCACACTCTTGAATGCGTTCACGAACATACACACACATACTGACTTCATGCCCTGTTGAAAGACGGAGTTCCTGCGGGTCTTGCAGATGATGAGGTCGGCCCACTGCACCACCACAATGCTGACGAAGAATGAGGTGTGACAGGTGAACTCGATGACCTTACGCTGCTCGTAAGTCTGAAATACATATTTAAATAAATATTTTTTAAAAAACTCACTACACATAATATGTTCTGTAATTGTTAATAAATAATACAAATAATAATAATTATATACTACAAATAATAATAATAGTTTGCAGTTTTAAGCCTGTTAAATGTTAAAAACCACGGGTTACAAATAAAAACATTAACATTTTGGTAAGAATATGCCAAAAAAGTAAACTTCAAATAATTTTGGAATTCAGCGTCAAAATTATTTTGCACAAATTTATCAAAATTGTTTTTTTTATTTGAAATAGAAAACAAAAATGAATCTTGACAATTCAGCTTTATATATATATATAAGGGCTATTAAATGATTAAAATTTTTAATCAAATTAATCAGGATTTTCAGTGGATTAATCATGATTAATCACTATTTGCAACGACA
>JAUMHR010000029.1:2763193-2803698 GCA_032361145.1 Enteromius fasciolatus
TATGTTATTTTTATAATATCATGGCACTGAAGTATATTTTGAAAAATAAATACCATGATAACATGTCCAAAAACCATGGTGTTAGTTTTTTTAATAGTGGTAAACCATTATGCTATGTGTCTAAAATATGATATTACTGTAACCAAGTTACCATACAATGTTCAGAATAACATGTCATGTTTATGGACACATGGTGATCCCATTCTTCAGAATTGATAGATGTGATTCTGTGTTTTTGTGTTATGTGGGTTTTGAGCATCCAGGCAAACAAGGAACACACCTGTTTTGTTTCTATAAACTCAGTCATGCAGATGTACAAACCTGCTTTCCTGTCGAGACGCATGTTCTTCACACACCTTCCTCTGCACAATGTCAGTTAAACGATACACACAGTTTCCATTGCCTTTGTGAGGCATTTCTATCACACAGTCTCTCAGTTCCCCAGCTCTCTGACTCGGTGTGATGGAGAAGGATCTGTTGACACCCAACAGCATGCGTGTCTGCTACCCAGAAAAAAGTCGCACACCCCCATCACGCGGAGAACAGGGAGTTTTAAATTATCTATGTCTGCAGCTGAGAATGTGCTGTGGTTGTAATGTCACACAAACGAATAATGGCTAAGAGAACGTCTGACAAAAATATAGAGTGGGAGATGATGTTGGGAGACATCCATCGCTTTTGCAACAGCTGCATCGGTGTGAAAGATGAAGCCGCCATTTATAAAGACAACAGATTTGTCTTATTTGAAAAGGCAATAATCTCAGAAGCCTGACCTGACCTGCAGGGATAAGAGTTAGGTCATTTTTTTAACAGAGTGTATCTGTTAATTTTGTTTCATTCTTACCTAGATCGTTTAAGGATATGACATGCAGAAAGTTGGAGACTGATCCTCTTGGAAGGAAGTGTGAACTGTGCCTGCTGATTTGGTATTCTCACCATAAACTGAAAACCAGGGGGTGGATGTCCACGAGCCAAAATCAATGTTCTTGGTTTCTCTCCAAATGCATACTAACTCACTTCCTGCAAGTCAATGCACAGCTTCTCAACCGCACAGAAATGTTCAAGTATCATGTTTGGTTGTTCCTCCCAAAATAATACCCCTAAATACAGAAAATTCATGTTGATCATATTATTACGATGCAAAATCAGCATCTGAGGCTGGCAGGTTTGGAGCCAGACATCAGGAGCTGTTGCTCTGGTATTTTTAACTAAAAAGAGAATGCGAGTGATGCAGAACCCGCCACCACGATGTTAAGGTGTTGTGGGTGGTTGCCAGGATATTGCTATGTGATTGTGTGTTGTTTAGTGCTTTGTTATGTGGATTCTTGGATTCTTTTAGTGTCTCTATGATATTGTGGTCAATAAATATGACTCAGGTACGTTTATGGGATTTTTCAACTACCTGTTGAAAATTGTAAATCTGATTGCACAGAAAAGCAATATCATACCTTTCCTCAACAATTACGCATTATCTGAAGTATCATTTTGTTCTGCAGCACCAATGAATTACATGACAAAATGTATTATTTCAGTGTTTGTTCAGATGTATGGATTGATTGATGGGTACATATGATAGATGGGTTTATGTATGTATGGATGTATGGGTGGGTGGGTGGTTGGATGGCTAGATGGATGGGTGGGTTTGAATGGATGGTGGATTGATGGCTGGGTGGGTGTATTTTTAGATGGAAGGATGGATGGATGGTGGGTGGGTTTGGATGGATGGTGGATTGATGGCTGGGTGTGTGTTTGTTTAGATGGATGGATGGTGGGTTTGGATGGTTGGTGAATTGATGGCTGGGTGGGTGTATGTTTAGATGGATGGTGGGTGGGTTTGCATGGATGGTGGATGGATGGATGGTGGGTGGGTTTGCATGGATGGTGGATTGGTGGGTGGGTTTGGATGGATGGTGGATTGATGGGTGTATGTTTAGATGGGTGGATGTATGGATGGTGGGTGGGTTTGGATGGTTGGTGGATTGATGGCTGGGTGGGTGTATGTTTAGATGGATGGATAGATGGGTGGTGGGTGGGTTTGGATGGATGGTGGATTGATGGCTGGATGGGTGTATGTTTAGATAGATGGATGGTGGGTGGGTTTGAATGGATGGTGGATTGATGGCTGGGTAGGTGTATGCTTAGATGGATTGGTGGATGGATGGATGGAGGAGTTGTTTGGATCGATGGATGGATACTCTGGTTCGATGGCTGGTAGAAAGATGGATAGATGCTGTTGGTAGATAAATGGATGGTATGGATAGATGGATAGATAGAAAGTGTAGGTAGATGGATGGATGAATAGATAGATGGATGGTGTAGGTGGGTAGAAAGATAGATGGTTAGATAGATAAAAATGTTTACGTAATTTGAGGGCAGAAGAGTAAGCCTAGAACAGTCTGATTTGTGGAGCAGAAGTGTGGGTTTAAAGTGAATGATGTGTTAGCTCTGAGTCAGTCAGGAGGAATGAGGAAGCCACACATCAGAGTAGAGGAAATTCTCATGATGGAGGAATAGGATTGCTGAGTTTTTACTGTAGATTGAAACCAGGGTCATTGTTAAAGTCACATCTACACTCTGATGAATAGAGATACGGCTGATGTATTTTATATTGAAGCCAATAAGTTGATCTAAATAGGAGGCTAAAGCCATAAAAAAGTTCAGATCCAAGACTGGGACATGAATACCAGTCAGCCATTTTGTGTGTGTGCATTCACGTGTACTATTTTAAAGCTATTAAAGAGTTTTGTTCTCTGATAATAGCCATCTTAAATCACTGAAGTGCTGTAAGAGTCACAACGCTCTCTGCCGATCAAATATTCAGTTGTTGTCAGCACTGAGAGAAAATTAAAATGGTTTCCTCTGGGTCCAACAAGAAAGGCCATTATTCACATGCATCATAGTGGGAGGTCATGAATACTTTTTAGAAAACCGAATATAGCAGAAACATACTTGAAAGGCTTGAACCTGGCTTTTTTATTTTGATTTTACTCTAACTTTTAAAATAAGAGTTTAGCATAAGAAACAATGTGCTTCCACAAAGCAATTTCTAAACGTTTTAAAGACGTTTAAATAAATTAAGAGAATACATACATACATATTACATTGCATGAGCAATTGTCTTATAAAGTAAACTAAAATATTTTTCTCTCCACAGGAATCTTGGGAAGTCAGGACTGCGAGTTTCATGCCTTGGACTCGGTAAGCATTTTATGATAAAGCAGCAATAAACCACCAAAAGGTCACACTGAATAATAGTATTTTGGATCAGGTTCACACACTGCTTTTCAATGAAAAATGCAGGCAGCAGTGTGTGTTTAAAGAGTCACATGATCTCAAAAATGTTATCCTCCCTCCATTCATATTTAATTTATCATGAATTAAAACACAAGCTCACTAATTGCCTTACACACTCCACACACAGCAGGAGAATGATGGGTTGACGCTTAATTTATTCTCCGTTCCCTTTTATTTTTACGATTAGATGGTTTCATTAACAAGCCTCGTGAACGCAAACATAATGACTGTATAAATCTGTTGTTGACTTCTCCTGAGACAAAAATGCAGTGTGGCTTGTATAGCAGCTGCTGCTCATGCTACAGGACTCATAGACGAGAACATGCCTGATTCAGTTAACCTCAATCTCTGCGCTTTATTTTCATCGCTATAAACCAATGCAAGGAGAGACACAAGGAAACGACAGTAGTGTCGGTTCACTGATTAATTAAATGCAGGGATTGTAATGGTGTACTGAAAATTTAGTTTGTTTCCAAACTAAACTAGTTTCCATCTCGGCTCCATATTGGCAGCTGACTAAGTGAACTGGATTTTATTGTTGTCATACTACAGGCTTTCAGTAAGAGCATTGAGGAACAAACAGCTGCTATTCCACCATATAAAAAGCCCCGGGCTTATCTTCACAATGCATTTCCAAATGGTGTCTCTCCTCTCGTAGATCAGAATCTTGCTCTGTACAAGTCCTTCCTCCTTCCTGCATCCAAATATATCTAAATGTTTGGGGTGAGTAAGATGTTTTTGAAATCTCTTATTCTCCCCACAGCTGCAGTCTGTAACGTTTATGTGTACAAAACTTATATGAGTTGGTACACCATGAATAATTTTTTCCAAATCGCTACGGTACACCTACAGTAAGTGTTTATATATATTTTTAGACTGGTTTGGATAGGTACCGCTGCAGAGTACTGCGTGATTTGTCATAGACATAAACAGAGAGAAGTAGCTTCAGCTACAATGTTCTTCCCAAGACGCAACCAGTTCTGTTTATTAACCGCTAGAGCACCAAAAAGTTACAGACTGCAGCTTTAAAATACTGTAAAAAACCTGTATTGTGGAATATTAATACAATTTAAAATAACATTTTTCTATTTTAATGTATTTAAAAAATGCATTCCTGATGTCTTCAGTGTCACATGAGTCTTTATTTTTGTGTTAGTTATTTGCATGTGCTTTCTATATTTTTTTAGCGCAGCAAATAGAGCAAACATGCTTACAAAAGTTGTGCTTTTAACTTGGTATGTGAATAAAACTCAACCAATTAGAAGCTTAATTTCGTGCCTGATTATTCACTGGTGGTTAGGGATTGAGACAAAGGTTTTGATGCTGAAACACTGTGCTAAAGTGCTGCAACTCACCCTTGAGTGCTTGTAGCTGTTATTTTCCTGAGACGTCAAAGGTCATTGCTCCAGGTCAGACATCGCAAACATTAGCCACTTGATCAAACACAACAAGAGCACTGCAGGCTGATAAGATTTCAGCGCTTCAGACATGCACTTCACTGAATACACGAGGACAGCTTTCCGTGGAAATCACCAAAGCAGCAGTGATTTTTTTTTGTTTGGGTTTGTGTGTGCATGTGTTATTGTATGTTCATGTAAGTCAGTGGTGCTTGCTTTAAGAGTATGATGGAAGCACAGTGAAGCCTAAAAAAATCTTTTCACTAGTCTCACACTTTTTAGACATGTGGGAATCGTGCTAAATTAGATATCATTTGAAAGCTTAAGCACTATAAATTCATCCTTTTGAAAATTGTTAAACAATTAAATAAAACAATTCTGGTACTTTAAAGCCTTTTAGCAAGCTCCTCCCCCTGGTTTCAAGTGTAATATACTGTAACAAAGTTCGTTACAATATTTTTTTTTATCAAATCTTGAAAAAAGTCATAGGTCTGAGTCTCAATATTCCATATTTGTAATGTAAGTTATACTGTGAATAAATGTTTAAATTTGAGACAAACTTGTGAAATTAATTGTAAAAAAAAAAAAAAAACTGTAAAAATGCTACTGTAAAATCCTGTTAAATGATTAACGCTAGGTTATCCTAATAAATACGGTAAAAAGAAGTATTATACATTATTTTGGATAAAAATGGACATTATAAATTGGACACCATTTTATGGTAGTGTACCATTTTTGGAAGTTAAAAAGATGATTTACAGTGAATAGCTATAAATCATTCCCAGAATTCCCTGCATTACATTTAAAATTTGATGTTTTTTTGTTGAAATAACTATGCTTCTTATCAGTTTTGTACATTAGAGTTGTATTTTACATCTAATGTTGTTAATCTAAAGTTGTTAAATTGATGTTTATTGCATTATTCAAGTTTTATGTGCGTAACGGTGTTTAGAGACACTGTACTTCAAAAGGTTGGTATAATAACATTATATCAGTTATTGAAATTACATTATTTAACTGTAAATTTAAGTTAAAACTGTAAAACCTAAAATGTTGCTGCCTTATTTTTACCAGTGTAGGGAAATCCAAGATTAGGCAGAGAGAGCCTGTTATTCCTGTGTTTCTCTCAGTTGTTAAACTGCCGATGACCCTGGTGCTCGTCGTTGCTCACAGTAGCTGTACGCATAAAGTTATCTGGCAGCATGAGGACCGTTACGTCATGTACAAAACATAAGAAAGCTGCCAAATGTTCCTTATCACTGTACAGGTGTCGCCAAGGGAACGTAACACTTGCAAACGCCCACACTATTTCCTCATTTATCCTACAACCCATAAGCGCTTGATCGCCATGGGAACAGATGATCACCCCCGACGGGTTCCCTCACCCTGAAACACAGTTGAGCGTCTCATGGGATGCCAACTGATCCCATCATTTTGAAGCCCAGGACACCAGTGTGTGCTGGAGAGATGCTCAACCCGCAGCCGGGGTGAGTTTTAGGGTGATAGTAGGTGATTGTGACAGGGATGTGGGGCAGTGACTGCAGAGTCTTACCCTGACAGCAATGAATCATGGGTGCTTTACACTGCAGGCAGTGTGAGTCAGGCCAAGAATAACAGAGTCCTCAGGAAAACCAGGGACAGTTTTTACCAAGAATCAACCTCATTTTTGACTCTTTCTTTGTATGTTGAACTGAAGTACTGAAGGATTTATTTTTGATGTTTTAAATTTTTTGCATCAAAAAGCTAATTACATTTAAACATACATTGTAAGAAATTAACACTTTTGTGTATTAAGCAAAAATCAGAGATGACATAAAACATTTCTGTTATGAATAAATGCTGTTTTTTATGTTATTCATTAAAGAAACCTTAAAAAAACGTATCATGCATTCCTCAAAAACATTAAGCAGCAACCATTTAAACATCAATTATAAGAAACATTTCCTGTGCACCAAATGAATAACATTTTAAAACACATTAAAATAAAACTTATTTAATTTATATTTAGCATTATAAAAAAATGCAGGAAAATAATTTGTTTGGTTTATTTTGACCTAATAGTAATAAAATAATATTAATTGTTATTATTTTTTTTATTATTGCTGTTTAATAAGATACTTAAAATAAATGCATACATTTATTCAGTGCTTTTCATCCAAAAAAATAAGAAATACATAATGCCCCAAGCAAAGTATTGTGTCATACTGAATGAAATGAACAGGGAAATGTTGATTTGTTTACATCAGTGTGCATGTAGTCCACTGAACAACAATTAAGTTTACAGAAATGTCACTGACCTTATTTATTTATTTATTTGTATTATTATTCTCTAACTGGTATTATTATCTGTGTTTCGTTCTAAACTGTTTGAGCATTTCTGTGACAGTCACCAGAGCAAATAAATCAAGCTTGGAATAAACTAACCTCTGACTCACACTTCCTCTCTTTCTTTCGATTTCTTTCTCTCTCTCAGGCACGTGGGTGACATTCGGGGGACAGATTTCAGATGAGGTGAGTATTGAATTTTTTTTTTGCTTATGCTCATATTCTAGATATTTTCAACAACAGTTAATCTGCAGTCTATTTATGAATTGTTTAGAAATATAATATAATAAGGGTAGGGTTTTTTAATGTTTTTTTGTCATTATTCACATTTATAAATCCACTCTAGCCATTATCACAAATTGTGCAGATTCACTCAAGATAAGCGTGTTCTGTGTTGACAGTCTTGGCAGAGAGGAAGGCTCGTAGACACATCATGCTGTGGTCTTCCTCATTATTCAAACAATAACATCATTCTGCCAGTGCCCCTTTCTGACACTCACCCAGGGCAAATGCACATAAACACTAGCGCTTCTTACATCATAAAAGTCCCTACAGCAGCAACTTCCACAACAAGCCTGTCTTTCCCTAGAGGCGGAGTCTCCTCTATTGTCCAATCATCCCTCTTGTCCAATCAAATTATGCCAGATGCGGACGTCCCTGTTCGGTCCCCTTCTCCACATGTCATAAGTCATCTCGTCAGCAGCTGAACAGACGGTTTTTCCTCATCGGTCTGCCAATATACAACTACGCTGACAGAAGGGATCACTGTCACTCATGCTGACAGTTCTTTATCAAAGAGAGCTAGAGAGAGAGACTGATGGGAGCTAGAGATTGCTGAGGTTTTAGCCACCAATTGTTCTGTCAACAGAAGATCACACTCTGACATGAAGATCATTATATCTTTGCAGTAGTTACAGAAGAAAAACAGACGCTCTGAAAACGTTGGCTAAACGTCTGATGCATATGGTACACTTAACTGGCCTTGACCAAAGAAAGTGGCTATGAATTCCAGACCTTCAGCCGCCAGTCTGAAAGGTCTGGCTACGCGAGACTATATTCTTAGTAAGACACTGCAAAAGTACATTGGTCAAACTCATCAAACATGTTAACATAGAAAAATAATGGATATGTATTGCAGTGGAATGAAAAAAGGGCTTATAAACATTTATAAAATGTTGCATAGAATCTTACGTCTCTGCATTTGTGTTTACGCAGTGTTGGGAATTTGTTACATGGAAAGTAATTACAAAATTTACTTGCAAAATAAATGTAACTGTAACCTTTTACACTTACTGAGAAAAAAACTTACAGCTACTAATGAAAATGTTAACAATATTTTAACAGGTTTGATTGATTTCTTTTCCAAATTAACTGCAATAAACTGCTCTAAAATATGAGACCTGTAATGTTTTAGGGGTTTAGGACATGAGATTCAAACATTTTTATTTTCTATTTGGGTTTATGTATGGTTTATGCTTTATTTTTAAGATTCGCTGTTTATTTTCAAAGCATAGATGCCAGTGTTTCCTGTTACACAGATTTATATCTTAATATGGTTTTAATCAGTTTTTAAGCTCAAAACAAAAAGAAGTAATCAAAAGGTAATAAAATATAATCAGTTACATTTATTTTAAAGAGTAATTTAAATTGGTACATTATTTATCACATTTCAAATAAGGTAACTTGTAATCTGTAGCTATTACATTTCCAATATAACCTTCCCAACACTGTGTGTACATGTGATTCAGAAAACTAATAGACACACACAAATGTATACGCCTCTCTTCCAGATCTGTCAAATTTGTAAATCACATACTATCTCGAAATTGTGTGCTGCTGATTGATTTTGGATCTCCGCACCTTGTTAACTCGCCTAATTAATCTCATTAGCATATAAAAGAGTACCATGCAGTCAACATCTAAATCCTTTACTTGAGAATGGCAAGCACCAGAATTGCTTAAAGATTTCCACAAACCTGCAGTACTCTGGCTCTATGCCACAAAGAAAAGTGTGTACACTCTTAGAAAATTCTTCACTGGACAAGACCAGTTGTTCACAAGAACCTTGAACATCCACGGAACCTTTCAAATGCAGAAAAGGCTCTAGTTAAAAAGGTTCTTTAGACATGAGCACAGTGGTCAGAGACATCCATCTAGCTCATATGTACATAAAAACAAAAAAAACCGCACCAAATATGCATTTATTTTAACATTGCATTTTTAATGCTGTTGTGTGAGGCATCTCACTAACATTTAAGACATGAGTGCTAAAGTCTATTTACATTGAAAAACAATAGAAAACACTTTCTGTATGAACCGTCCCTAAGTGTGTTACATCGGTTATAAAGACTCGTGTGCCTCAGTAATTTAACAGCTTGTGCTTTTAAATCTTGAAAACAGTTGTGATACTGCAGTGCAGTTTAATTTATCTCATCCTACGTCATGGCTAGATGTTACTATATATAAAATGATGAGCACAATTTTTAAAGGATACATTTATGAAGCATCCACGCATAATAATAATCTTGTGTTAACCATTATTATGTGCATGAATGCCATTATACTCAGTACATCTGCCTGAAAATCTGTCCATAAAGCCATGTATTAATTTTTTCTGCATCATGTGACAAACAATGTGAGGTGTAAAGAATTAAATTACTGTCAGATGTTATCAACTCCATCCTATGAGACATACTGTATTCCTATATACATAGTGACAAGCAGGCATTGAATACCAGGGTAGAGCCAAATGGTTGGAGGGGAGGGGTTGAAAAATAACAGTCAGCGCTCTGTGAAATCAACCGAAAAGAAAATCGTTTCACGGGCAGAGAAAGCTTTTGCATTTTGATGAAAGGTTACAAAGATGAACTGTTTTCTTTAGGATAACATGTATTTTGTGATCCTGTTCTCTGCATCGCTTTTTAACTCCGCTGTCTAAGAATAATTGTGACAAAAATATTCTGCAAAGGTTCAAAAACACTAAAAAATTCAGTACAAATTCAGCTTAACCCTGAATTCGATTTGGACAAATTAAAGGTTATGGACATGAATGTTATAAAAGTGCTTCACATGGCAGTGAATCATGTGAAGTGGTTGAAGCAGCACTGTTTTCAGAAAGGTGAGCACTCAGTTATCCGTTTACCCACACTTCTGAGCTCTCCGCGAGGCTGAATGACAGCTGAGTGCTTAATATTGATGTGTGTGTGTGTTTTGTAGGTGGCAGAGCAGCTGATGACTATAGCCTATGAAAACGGGGTCAACCTCTTTGACACTGCAGAGGTCTATTCAGCTGGGAAGTGAGTTTGCCCTTTGACTTACAGCAAAACAGAGTGGCTAAATCCACCCAGACACTATCTTGCATACTAGAACCTATTGAATGGATAGTATGCAAATTGGGATTCGGCGAGTGTGTAAGAGCACAAATAATCTTGGATTAGAGTCCATCCATATCCAAACTTGCCAAGCTGATTCATCTAAACCTGTTAGAAGAGGCAGAAGGGAATTCGCTTTGCTTGAATTGCACCCACCGATAGCATCATTTTTGCACAAATTGTCTGCATTGCTTTTGCACAAAATTCACTCAAGGAATTATGCATTCAGGCTGAGATGCAAACGGCCACAAATTTAGCGCTGAATGCAATTTGCATAGATCTGTTTCTAGGCTTGCAGGCCAGTTCCTGAGCGCTGGGTAGCATTTTCTGGAACTGTATATCAGCACTCCACCACTGTTATAAGGCACCTTTAAAATGCCCAAAACGTGGATATGCGCCTGGTTGTAATGCTTTTCTCCATTCTTTAAGCATCGTTTGATGAATTACTGCTGTCATGATCACTATAGAAGTACACTAACATTCATTTTAAAATAAGCTTTACATTTCCTCCAGCTTTCTGTGGACACTAACCATAGCTCAACGTTAACTGTGTCAGGCAAATAGCGCTGACGTTTGGGAATCTGGAGACTTCTATAATGAAACTCATGCATACAAAGGAGGAGTGTTTACCCTGAGACAGTAACTTTAAAGTTCAAGTTTAAATATATGCATAGAGCTATAGTGGCTCTATAGTGAATTCACCTCATAGTGGCAGAGAAAAATTCTCTGCAAATCCAGAAATAAAATCCTAAAAAGCACATAAAATGTATCGTTCTTCTCCACAGGGCTGAGATAATCCTAGGAAACATTATCAAGAAGAAGTGTTGGCGGTATTTATCTCGGTTGTTTCTTATTAGGATTTTAATCAGCAATTTCATTTGCTGAGAAATTCAATTATTAATAATGCCACTGCTTTCACACAGTGTCAGTAATCTGTCTGCTTGTGTACAGGAGATCCAGTCTTGTTATCACCACTAAACTGTACTGGGGAGGAAAGTAAGTATCTTTCTTTCTTTCTTTTTGTCTGCCTGTCTGTCTATTTATTCTATCAATAACAACTACTTTCATGTTCTCCTTGAGGTTAAGGAATAGATTTAGTCTGCTTTTGTAAAGCTTTCTTTCTTTCTTTCTTTTCTTATTTCTCTAGGGCAGAGACAGAACGTGGGCTCTCTAGGAAGCACATTATTGAAGGTAGATATTCTTCTTTCTTCTAATTCCCCTGTGATTTGTAATTGACCTGAACCCTTTTTTTCTTCTTTTCTTTCTAGTTCTCTCCTCCTTTATTGATTTTTTTTCTCTTTCTCTGCAGTAGACTGTGTGTGGCCTTGTTCCTAATAAAAGCTCAGCACCCACACCAGCATTCATTCTTAAACAGTGTGAGATTCTCTCTCGCAGTCCTTTTTGATAAACGATAATGCAAACCAAATAGAGTACGTATACAGATACAGGACCATTTAATCTGCAGGTGTGTTGTCTTGTTTTTCAGTAAAAATGTCTAAACAAGAGACATTTACATGAGAAGCATAATAAAGCATTATATTGAATAATTCTTTCATTCATTTTGACTTTATTTGTCTTACCCCATCAACCAATTATGCATCCCAAGTACATTTATATTGTTTTAAGTATGTTTAGATATTTCTACTGGAGCAAGACTAAAAAGCTGATGAATTAAAAAAATATATATTATTTGATCACATACAAATTTAGCTTCCGATGGTTTGGGTTTATTTTGTACTCATTTTAGTGCCCTTTGTTATGAACTCTTTTTTTTTTTTGTGTGAGTAAATGTTCCTGACACAATAAAGCAAGATAAGACATCCATCACTGAATTCAGATGGCTTTAATAGCCTAATGCATAATTAAAATGGCACATTTACGTGTTCTGATAATTGACTGCATGCATTATGTGAAGTGTTTAAAATCATTTGCTTTATTTGAGTGCTTAATCGAGTGGAAATCTACATGTAATAATATACTAAATTGCTTCTGCAATACTGTATGAGATGGAGGTGAACCACTGATTTCAAGAGAGTTTAATATCTGTAATGTCATTTTGGTATCACTTTCAGATTGAGAAAATTCACTGTTTGTATTTCATGAAACTAATTGAATCATTCGCATACTGCGCTCGTCCCTCCCCCCCTGTTCTCCAAGTTATTTTTATCGCTCCAGCTTGTGTGTCTTTCTCCCCTCCTCGCTAGCTTGTGTTTGTTTGACATTGTTTGTGGGCTACAAAAGGAACGTCTGTTTATCCTCTATGTACTTTTAAAAAAAGCTCCCTGCTAAGAATATCTCCTCCACAAACCCAGAAAATTCTGAGTGATTAGAGCCGTGGCGGATGCGAGGGCGCGCTCCGTGTGCACGGGGCCGATTAATGAGTCTGAGATTGGCTGGATTGCAGTGTTTTCGTGCAAGGACGAGCGCAGGGCTTATCTGTCAGATTAGTTTCAGTATGGCAGAGTAATCACGCCAGCGTCTGATCACCTGAAAGCTCATCTGACAACTTTGTTTCAACACACCTGGTGTTTGCTCTCTCTCTTTTTCTCTGTCTTTCTCTCTCAGCCAAGGTTTATTGGCACGACTGAAAAGTTTTGCCAGTCCATTATTTTCCCAGTACTTAAATACTGGTTCTCGAAATAAGAAAAGCTACAGTACATTATGTAGTTATTTGAAAGAAACACTTGAAGAATAAATGGGTTTGGTGTGTTTAGATGCTAGTGACCCCCAAAAACGAATTTGGACACCTGAGCAGCGCTCGGAAAAAGTTTGAATGCCATTGCATTAAAACAACAAAATGTCAAACCAAGTGGCATTCATTAAAAAGGAAAAAAAAACATCACAAGCACTTTTCATGCAAAGCGTTTCAAAGAAAAGACATTTGTGCGGTTCCTAATGGAAAACAACTGATATAACATTTTGAAGAAATTAATACTTTTATTCAGCAGGTATGCATTAAATCGAAAGTGACAGTGAAGACATAATATTAAAAATTATCTTTGATTGTTTTTTTGACCTTTGTATTCATCAAAAAATACCACATCATCATTTTCACAAATAATAACACATTTTTCTTGAGCATCAAATATTAATGTGATGTGACACTGCTGAAAATTCAGCTTTGTATCACAGGAATGATTACATTTTTGTAACAAATACTATACATTTTTATTGTTGTTTTAAAACAATAATAATGTTTTATTTTTTACTTAATATTGTCTGTGTGTGTTTACTGTTTTATGCTAATATATATATATATATATATATATATACACGCTGTTTTTGTTTTGTGTTGTAAAGTTACATCAGTGATAAATTTTAGTAAGTTTGTAACAATCACTGATATTATTTACTTCCAGTAATACCCTAATCAGTATATTCTTCATAATTAAAAATCTAATATTGGATCATATTGATATGGCCATTTAAATACCCCTATAAATAAACACAAATAAACAATGCTTACAGTGCATAATGTATGATATGAACTGTCCCTCAGTGTTTGTTCTCTGTCTCTCTTTCTCTCTGTTTCTGAATGAGACAATGATGTGACAGACAGAGTCATTCATTCTTGTTCTGCTTCCTCATCTTGTTTTTCTTCCTGTCCTCTAGTGTCTACAAAGCTGTACTTTTCTAATCCTCTCTCACCTGATCCTATTTTTGGTCTCTCTGAGTTTCCTCTCTCCCCTCATCTCTTTTCACACTTCTGGCTGTCAGATAGAAGCTCAGAATGAATGTAGGTCCTCAGGCAACTGCATGAGTTTGTGTCATCATTTTTAATCTTTCCTGTTTCATATACAATAGTTGAATGAATGTTCATTTATTTGCCCTTATGTTGCATCAAACCTCTTTTTTTTCCACAAAGCACAAAATATTGCATTAACATTTACATTGTTGTTTGAATGAAAGCAAATCGAATCTGGGGCTGTTTGCGCTCCAAAAAAGAAAAAAGTAGCATTAAAGTATCATAAATATGTTCAGTTCAACTCATGCATTATATTTCACTCTGAATACGTAATGCGTGAACACTTTCTTATGCGTTCTCTCTCTGTAGGTCTGAAGGGTTCTTTGCAGAGGTTACAGTTGGAGTATGTGGACGTGGTGTTTGCCAATCGCCCCGACAGCAACACACCAATGGAGGGTAGGTGAGGCTTGGGCCTAAAGCAAAAGTCACTCAGCTGATGCTTCTAGCTTTACAAGCTCATTATATGCTTGATTACATTCTGAAATGTCTTGGAGGCAATTCGTAAAGCAATGCAAGTACTGTATGCATTGTGTTTATAGAACTGTCACAAGAGCAGCTATAGCATTAGCATAAACTGTCAGCAAGTTTCTCTTTACTTTAATAGCAGTGCAACAGTTTAAAGAGTCTAAAGCAGTTTAAACCAGTTTTAGTGAACGTAATTTCAGGAGGAGTACGCCCATCTAATCTTCCAATTAATATCCTGTATAAGACAGCCTCTTACTTTTTCCGTCTCCTTCTTTTATTCAGGGCTCTAGACTAACTTTTTGCACTTAAGTTAGGTGCACCCAAATTTTCATATAGGAAATATTTTTGGTTCAGTTTATTTTAAATGTTTTTTAAAAGAGGTTTCTTATGCTCACCATTTGTTTGATAAAACACGGTAAAAAAAAAAACAGTAATGCTGTAAAAATCTATTTGAATATATTTTAAAGTGTAATTTATTCTTGCCATGCCCAAGCGAAATATTCAGTATTACTTCAGTCTTCAATGTCACATGATACAGAAATCATTTGTAAAATATTAAAAACATATTAAAAAATCTTTTCAAGCATTCAAAATCTTTGACATGTTCACAAGAAAAGCATTTATTTGAAATATATTTTTTTGTGACATTATTACAGTCACTTTTGATCTATTTAATGCAGGGATTCTTAACTAAATGCCCTTAAGGTCCATGTTTCTGTAGCATTTAGCTCCAACCGTAATTAAACCTGCCTGAAACATTCTAGTGACCTTGATTAGCTTGTTCCGGAGCAAAACAGCAGGAAAGTTGACCTTGAGGGCCAGAGTTAATGCGTAATGGAAAGGTAATGTATGTTCAGTGCACGACCCTGTGCTTAAGGCCTTGGCAAAAGTCTTCTTTACATGCTTGGGTCTAAAATATGCCTTAGTCTGTGTGTGTAAAACAGGATGTAGGGTGCTATTTCCATGCATCCCAGTAGGCCATTTTTCATAATCCCAGCCCAACCTCTCTCTCACTCCCTTTTGATTTCTGTGGCACTGCAGCACTCAGGAAGTCTACTTCTTATACACTCTGCCCATCACCATATCTGTCTGTCTCTCTTTTGGACTCGCTCTCTCTCTGAGGGGGATTAGAGACTGTCCCGTGGGGTACATAGTGTATTTTTTAAGCTGCTCTGTGCCTGCTGTGTCTTCAAACTCCAGACCTTTTTCTCTTACACTAATACACAGACACACACAAACTAATACATGCATATGTAAATCTAAATGAGGAAGCAAACAACATATATATATTGTTTTTATGTGAAACATATTTAATTTGATTTAATTTCATCCCCAAATGTCCCAAAGAGAGGTTTTATTAGATTTAGCCATCTTTTGGGGACAAAATTTGTTAGTAAACCCACACACACCTGATTTCTTTCATTGGGATTTTGACTGTCAGTATGAGCGAGTCTTATCAACACGTAAACACATTTAACATCAGGGTTACAAGCCAGAAAAGTAATGCATAGACTTCCTACAGTGTGAGGATAATCTCAAGAGGACTCTCCATACAAATCAGAGCTTTAAAGCCGCGGTGGGGGAAAGCAGAGTATCAAACAAAGTAAAACGTTTAATCATCACTCTACCATCGAGGCTGGAGTGATTTTAATCCAAATTGATGTGCAATGTGTTCTTGGCACGTACAGTTAAATCCTCGTGGGAAGATAATGATAGTACGGTATTTTAATAAAAGAACATTTTGGAACTGAACTGAGAACAAATTTCACTACCCATGACCTCCCTGGAGACTTGTTAATGTGTTTGCCATGTTGTCTCTCAGCTTTGTGAAACAGACATTAGATCATCGATATGATGGTGGCCCTGATATCTTGTACTGTACAAATATGTCCTGAAAAGGGCCCAAACTGAGGAAAACAATATGAAATTAGTGCTGTTGTTGATTAAGATGACATCTTTAGAAATCTTTATCACAGCAGAAATAGTTTATATAAGAAGCAGTTTATATAATATGTGGCTAGAAGACCTGGTTATGAAGGTTATAATGTTTTGGTGCAGTGCAGTACCCTATAGCCTTTCATTTTCAGTGCATTAGAGTAAATGAGATTTTGTTCACTTTTTACAAACTGAGGGAAATACTGTAATTATATTTTATGGTAATTGAAAGTATGTCGATACAGCATAACTAGGACCGAAGAACTTACAAACAGATTCCTTTTAGGTCACGTTTATAGTTTAATGAATACATCTTTGTTCTATAATGCCCTCATGGCCTGTAATATTTGTTGGCGTTTTAATAAACACCAAACACATATCTGTGTTTATTAGTGTTTATCCGATATTGCAGAGTAGACTAAGCACCTACTGGCTGTTTCTCCAAACCTCCAATGACCTTTTTGTGTTTGAATCATCCACATCAGTCTATAGCAGAGATATTAAAGCCACAAATCAAAATCATACAGCACACTGTCTCTGTTCCCCCACACACAAATCAAATCATGCTATCATATGATATGACACAACTACATGCAGCAGAGAATGACTAATACCTTATTTCGAAGTATTGTGGTGGTACCTAAACTTGACTGAGTTTGCAAAGCATTATGGGTAATGATTAGGCATAATTCTGCTGCTGTTCAGAGCACTTACAGTATGTCTTCTTGTCTATATCCTGTCTACAGAGTAATGCTGATATGTTGAATTTTTTTTTACCACAGTTTCTACAATATAGTGGGCAGTAAAAATGTTTTTAATAGGAATGCTTCTTGAGCAAACCTATCAGCATAATGATTTCTGAAGTATCGTGTGATAATGGAGACTGGAGTAACGCTGCTTTGCATCATAGGAATAAATTGCATTTGAATTAATATTAAAATAGAATACAGTTTATAAACACAGCGATAATATTTCACAATATTGCTATTCATTTTTTGGTGAGCATAAGAGACCATATGTTTTTTTTTAAACATTTTAAAAAGAAATGTGATTTCTTAAAATACATTTTTTAGTTTTGACGAAGTTTGAAAGACTGCAACTGCTGGACTCACCATACAGTGAATGTGAATGTTTTTTTTTTCCAACATTTTTTGTGTATTTGTGTTCTATAGCAGTAATTCAACTTGAATTATCAAAGATACAAATATTTTTGGGGGAAGTTGCAATCAAAATCCACTCAAGAATCAGAGGGGACACGTGGGCATGACGCATCTGCACTGGCACGGTGCAGCCTACGCGCTGCAGAAACCCCAGACATCCACATTTCATTAGATTAATACTTCAGGGTTCTGCTGTTCAGATGTTCCATCAGAACTGAGCTGGAGTCCTCCGTCTCTCGTGAGAACAAACTATACGATGGTTTGCTGAAGAGCCATTAATTTTAGTTCACGCCGACATGTGCCTCTGGCTTCCTGTGTTTTTTTTCTCGCTCTCTCTTTTCTTGAGCAGATGTATTGTTGTGCTCAGCTGACGTTCACTTGGTTTTTTTCTCCTCCATTCTCACCCACACACTCACATTTCTCTTCATTCGTACAGAGTTCGTAATGAGAGAGTGGGTGTGGGCTTTCATTTTCATTATGTACTGAGGTAGATTTGGCTGCTGTTTTCTACTCTTCTGTTCTTTTTTTAATCTCCTTTCACCTTCTCTTGCCTTTTTCTTTTATAGAAGTTCTATTGTTTGTCAAGTTGATGCATTGAGCCATATGGTTTCACATGAGGATTGGACTATGGCCTACCCACTTACACAGGAAAGACCTAACTGACGTTACATGTAAAACTGACCACAGTTAGATTTGGGTGCAGGGATTTCTGAAATATCACAAAGCATACTGGTTCAGAATAGTTCACCTGATAATAAAACTTCTTTCATCATTTGCAAACCAAAACATTTATGGTGTCCTGTTAAGCAGTCAGCTGACCATTAGCAAAAACCCACCCCACTTTGTTACAGTTGCTATGTCCAACAAGCCACAGCACCCTCACAAATACATTGTAGAACAAAGACAAAACTGACAGCGTGCAGATAGACAAGACAGAGAAGGTTACTTATGGTATGAAACGATTTTTCTCAAATTTCAATTTTTGTTATTTTTAAACAAGACCGCAATTCCCGCACACTATCGTAGCTTGCAAAAAAGTAATATTTATTAATACACAACGTTTCGGTCACACAACCTTCATCAGGAATATATGTTATTTTTAAAGAAATGTAAACAATAAATAGGGTTTCAATGTGTCGTCACTGCTGTGACAAGTTAATCGGCACATGAATTAAAAATTCTCTTTACTAGTTACAGCATGAAATAAACATGAATGAATATCAGAAGGTTGTGCAGAAAAATGTCTATACAGCGTATTTTTTAACATTCTAGTCCACTGACGTTAATCTACTCTCCAGTGTAGTTTAGACAAAATGGCAGAATCGATGTTGTGATTGGTCAGATCGCTTGTCAAACAAACTCCCGTCAGCTCAATTGATAGTTTTCAGTCATGTGACTGATTAGCAAAAAAAAAAAAAAGACCTGGAGGGCAACATCCAGTGGTTAACCCTAACCACACATATTTAGATCCCTTCTCAAAGCAATAAAACAAAGGTATGTAAACAAAATTCAAGTTTTGGCAATTTGCTATCCATATTAAGCACCCACGGCAATATTTCAATAATTAAACAGCGCGTCAAAATTTTGTACAAATTTTGTTTAAATAGGAATGCAGATGAGACTGAATATGAATGCAATCCTCTTAAATGTTTTCCTTACAACGGTTTTCTATGGGAAACCACTCAACGTAAAACTTGCATGATGCGTTTATTGTCATGAAAGAGACGGGAGGCGTGCGGATCCATTTGCTGACTTTATTATCCAGGCAAACGCAGTCAAACAGGCAGAGTTGAGGCAACGGCAAACGTGAACATCAGAGGCAAAACACAAGAATATTCCAGTAAGCAAAGCGGAGGTCAGGCGATCGGCGAACTTGATCCAAAAGGGGCAAAGACAAGAGCGAATATCCAAGGCAGACGGGGTCACACACAATCATCAGCGAATTAACAGAATACAAAGGGGACTTTTATACACACGAAAACAAGGCTAGTGGGTGGAAGAACGAATGAGTGGCCATAGGGACAGACAAGGTGGGTGGAGACACAAGTTCATAACAAGTGTCCAGGGAGTCAAACACACAATGAAACACACATGGAGCTGGATTGCCATTGAGTGGATCTTGCTGGCACCTCCAGCTGAACCGTTACGTTTATATTGTGGCTTCATCTGATGGCCTGTAAACAATATACATCATCACTAAGTTGTTTACTGAACTTCAGCTTTTAATTTCTGTGTTTTACTACATTACTACTTAATTCAGACTGCGGAAAAATAGCTGACAGTCAGTGAAGCAAAGCTTCGGGAGGCGTTCCTATAAGAGTGTGACGTCACATGAAAACTGTCTTCTAAGAAACTTTGCATTCTCTCGCAAAATATTTGGACTCTCCTGTAAAAGAATTGTGTTCCCTGAAAAAAATGTTTGCATTGCGCAAATCAAGATTTTAAGAAAAGGCTAAGCATTTAGTATATATATATATATATATATATATAAATATAATAGAAATCTTAAATATTAAACATTTCTGGTAAAAGTGACAAACATTTTATTAAATTAAAAATATACAATTAACATGATGCTTCATTTAATTAGTTTGAATGTGAAGAGACTAGAAACTATGTTTTCTAAATATTAGGCATATGATTAAGAGTGTTTGTGTGTTTGCAATTAGTTTAAATATTACAATAAATGCTATTACTTTTAATATTTTTCATTATTATCTAAAATTAATTACAAATATATTTGTATGTGTGTAGCCTGTATACTGTATATGCCCAGTAGGCCTATATATTTTATCATCAAACATAATTGTTATATCAAAACCAGTACCTTGTAACCACAATTTAGTTTGTAGGCGGACAAAAAAAATACTACATGTCTGTACTCCCAGGATGCCAGCCAATCAGATTACAGTCTGCCTGACCGAGTAAGTACTTTCCCATTTTTGTGCAATATGTATCAGACGGTCAGGGAAGGGACTTGGTCCTCAGGCGTGCCATTTGATGAGATAAGGGCAGCCCTGCGTCACCGCTGTCACATGAAGAGCGTCCCACAGACATCACTCACTGGTGGCATGTGTAGTGAAGATGAAACGCAGAGTCGGTGGACACACAACAAAACCCAGATCACAGCAGAGTAATGGCCAGAGTAAAGCACCTGGAGTCAAAACACTGATGAGACAGAGGAAAGCAGCTCTTCGCATATGAAAATCTGAATGATGAAGCAATAAAGCAGCTTTATGAGCTCATGATGTAGGCGTTGCGAGAGGATTTTTGGTTCTCGCTGCTCTGGTACTGAACTGAACACAGAACTGCAGTAAAGGTCTCTGCTGGTAATGATGCAGAACAGCAATGCCTTCAGGATGTCAGAACAGATGGTGTTCCTGTCGGCTGCAGAGTAGCGCTCTGTCAAATGTATACACCAACATCGTATACAAGCACAAACACTGTTGTCTGTTCACATTATGCATGGTCTCATTGATAATCATAGGTGTTTTGTCTAAAATGGATGGTTCTAGCAGCCATACATTGCTGTTCAGAGGTTTGGGGTTAGTTAGATTTGGATAAATTTAGTTTACACATATTAAATTCATAAATTAAAATGTTTAAAGCCATCATATTTATTTACCACAATTATGTAAATTTTCCATTCTGTTTGTGAGATGTAGTTTTTAAAAAAGAAAGGAAATTCTGTTATGATTTATTAAATATGTAGTAATTTAACTGAGTACATTTAATTAATTTATTTTTATAATTGTTTATAATTTAGAGTTTAATTTATAATTATATAGAATAATTTAGAATTTGTGTTTTTTACATATTTATATATATAAGCTATTGGACATTTATTTATGCACAAAAAGGGTTGTGTTTATTACGCATCATCATTTAACAAAATGTAATATATGAACATTAAATACTGAGGTCAGAATGCTAACAGGAAGATAACTCTCATCACAGGATTTATTGAATGCAAATAGCCAACCTCCGTAAATAAGGTTTGTTTGGATTTAGTTTTTTTGGGAAGGATGATCAAAACAGATTGATAGTTAAGTTCTACTGGGTGATAAAAACATAAATGTCCTTGTACTGGGCCTTCATCTGTGTGTTAACGTTCAATATAACCATCCGGTTCTTAAACACTGTCATGTGGGCCATTATTTTTATTAAAACTCATTGAGCTGAATGGATCTGTTCACCAGATGAGAGCATTTTCTTAAGGGTAAAGTTGGGTTAACAAGGCCTTGATGCCCATTTTGCGATTCTCGGGGGAGGAATCCCATTGCGTATTTGCATGTGCTTTTAACACACACTTCACTTAAGCCAAGGAATTATGCTAATCAGATAATGGTGCAAACACAGCCCCAAATAGCAGCTGGCACTGGACTTTTCTCCAGGTTACAGGGCGGTTCTGAACTCTAGGAGCCCAGTGCTTTTTTCAACTTTTTCACTTTTATTCAACTTTATATTCAATTATCATAAATTAAGGGCTGAATATCTTACATTAAAGAATGTAAATAATGGAAAAATATTTTTCATAGGCTTGAATATACAATTTTACCTTGTACAATTAAACTTGCTTAGAGAGATACAGAGTTGTTGTGTCAGTTTGACTTACAGCTGAAGTGCTTCTCATCTTTAATCCTGTTAATTCAGACGGCTGTGAAATAGCTTCAGCTCTTTTGCATTATTAGGTTTATCCTTTGTGCAACTCTGTCAGTGTTGCCAGATCTCACAGGAAAAACATGCAACCTGTTCTGACAACACAGTCTCAAAATAAGCCTCCTCAAAACATGGCTAAATTGGCTAAATACGTTTGCCCCATCAGGATGGAATTGCTTCATTAAATCTGAATTTATGTGGTCAGAATAAGTTCATTTTCACCCTCTATAAATAGATTCTTTATTTGTTACACTGCAGAATAACTTAACATGTTAATATATGCTTTCTTAGTTAGGCTATATCCTTTAGTGTGCCGGACAGCTGTGTAATGATGCAAGTTATGTATTTTCTGTATAGTTTACTGTACAATCGGTTGTGTAAATCAGTTGTTAAATTGTAAGTACAGAAGTATGGATTATCTGAGTTCCCATACTTTTAAATGAATAAAAAACGAGACAAAGTTGCTTAAAAATCAGACGTCAACAAGGCGCAAGGAGAAGACGTAAACAGCGCCATCTAATGGTGACCAGACACAAATGACGACTTTGACACAGTGGATCTGTATAGCAATAGTCCAATCTCGGCTGATATTTTTGTCTGAACGTGTGTTTTGTGTTTTAGAGATAGTGAGAGCCATGACGCATGTTATTAACCATGGCATGTCCATGTACTGGGGCACATCACGCTGGTCAGCGATGGAGATCATGGTAAGTATAAAAACGTTTGTATCTAAACACATTTTAAAGTAGACGAAATTATTTTTTAGGGCTTTTCGATAGAATTTATCAATATATCATAAAATTATATATTTATATATTAATTAATATATTATAATACATTTTTATATTATTTTTAAATATATTATTGTATGGGGAAAAAAATAGAATATATACATTATTAAATAATTGAAAGAATTTAATAGACAACAACACAAAAATACTCGATGTGTGTTCATATCTTTATTCATGAACTATATTAATATCATTTTTTTTCTCATATTTGTCATCTCTCTCTTCCTGTAGGAGGCGTATTCTGTAGCGAGGCAGTTTAATCTGATTCCTCCTGTGTGTGAACAGGCCGAATATCATTTATTCCAGAGGGATAAAGTGGAAATGCAGTTGCCAGAGCTTTACCATAAGATTGGTAAAAACACACATATTGTATATACACATGAACATACATAATTAAAATTAGATTTCTAAAACTGCTTAAAACCCAATCTTGCACCGCAGGTGTAGGAGTGGTTTCCTGGTCTCCTCTAGCCTGCGGCATTATCACAGGGAAATATGAAAACGGCATCCCAGAATCCTCCAGGGCCTCTTTGAAGGTACTTTAAAGTTAGTTCAGGCAAAAACTAAAACATGCTGAAAGTGTACTCACCCTAAGGCCATCCAAAATGTGGTTGAATGGATTTCTTCATTAGAATAGATTTAGGGAAATTTAGCCTTAAATCACTTGCTCAGCAGTGGATCTTCTGCAGTGAATGGATGCCGACATTAATATAACAATAATCAACAAGTAATCCACAAAACCTAGTCCATCAGTTACGTTTTGAAGCGAGAAGCTCAGTGTTTGTAAGAAACACATCCATCAAGGCATTATACATTTAAATAGTTGCTTCTAGCCGATCGGCTGTTTGGACTCTCATTCTGACGGCACCCATTCACTGCAGAGCACTGATGAACCAAAGATGTGTAATGCTAAACTATATGTTCATTTTTGGGTGAACTGTTTCTTTATTCTTGTCTGTCATTATGGATTTATCCAATGGAAATAGTGCCAGATTTCTGTACAAAAAACGCTATACTGAACAGAAGACCAAAGCTGAGTTAAATAGGACAGTCTGACACTGGATGAAGTGGTTGAGGAGCTCATTTAGATTACACCTTCAGCTTGTATACAGTGATGAGGGAGGCAGGTCTGTCAGGGCAGGTTTGCAGCGCTTGCCTCACTCTCTCTCTCTCTCTCTCTGCAGTCGTACCAGTGGTTGAAGGAGAAGATTCTGAGTGAGGATGGCAGAAAGCAGCAGGCGAAGCTTAAGGAATTGACCCACATAGCTGAGAGGCTCAGCTGTACCCTGCCACAACTTGCCATCGGTAGGTCAAAATAACTTTTTCACTTAAACTGTCACATAAGTGCCACATATTATCGCTGCTATAGTGACTGTTCTGTCGGTGCTTATGTAGAGAAAAATACTGAATTTCTGCTTCTGTGCAGATTTCCTGACTGAGAAACAAACCTTGATATTAATCCATGAGGCTTTGAAGTCAACAATTCTGAGGGTTTAAAAAATTACATACTTAATGTAAAACAGACTGGGCATTTTTAGTCCATTTGGAAGTATTTTTACGGAAAACCTTGAGGTGAATCTCTACTGTTTAAATATATGCGTTTTAATAAATGGAAGTGTATAGAAAATGTTTAGCTTTTACTACTTTACTAGGAATAATTTTAATAGTGCAATGATTAATCATTACATACGCATACTGTATATTAGGGAATGGATCATGATTTATCATGATTACTCATTGCCCAGCACTAATATAGCCTATATATATATATTAAAAAGTTAAAGATATTTAAAAAAACAAAAAAAACAGTTGCAGCACCCGTTCAGAATCCTACCAGCTCATTTGAGATTGGACTAGGACTAAATGACAGAATCCTCATTAATCTATTCTCTATGTTCCTCTGTAGCCTGGTGCCTCCGTAATGAAGGAGTGAGTTCTGTTCTCCTGGGGACCTCCAACCCTGCACAGCTCACTGAGAACCTGGGGGCGATTCAGGCAAGAGATTTATCAAAACATCTCAGACCCACACGCACACTGTGGAATCACTGCCATCCCACAAACTTTGGTGGCCTGCTGCAGCTCTCTGCTTTTATCTCTTAACACCTATCTTCTGAATCTCACATGGTTAATTTACATTTAAAACCTCAAAAACAGGGTATTGCTTGATGTTATATTTATGTGCCAAGGCAAAATTTCACACACTGATGATAAGAGATCCAACTAGGATCAAGCAGCTTCAGATAAATAGGGTTTTGCATAGTTTCTAGCTTGACGAAACGCTTGGACTACATTTATACACAGTTTTTCTTGACCGGGCGGCCTCAGAAAACTTCTAAGGGGGCTTCAAGATGACTTAAAAATATTTAGATTAAGCAAGCATTAAAATATACTGAGGGGAAAAATGCTTTTCTAGCTTAGATCTTTTTGGCTTGTGTTCAGCCAAAATATCAAAAAATTCTTAAATTAAGAAGAATTTTAAAAGTAAAAATTATTTTACTGTTTTCAATAAGACAATAATTTTTACTTGTCTAGAAAATCTTTCTAGATATTTTGGCTGGAAACAAGACCAAAAATGTTTTTTTTTTGCAGTGTAAGCTAAAACAACAACAAAATCATTATAATTGTTATTTCAATTCATCCCATGTGGTTTAGTCATTAGAACTATGTTCTTGCTGACAGGTTCTTCCAAAGATCACCGCTCACGTGGCCTCAGACATCGACAAAATCCTGGGTAACCGTCCCCACAGTAAGAAGGACTACCATCACTAGGCCTTTCTGTGAACCTGTAAGCCTTGACACTCAGGATCCCGTGCCAGCCCTCTCGTGTCGGCGGGTGTCCACAGTGTGTGATTCCCACCATTGTGCGTCTGTGTCAACGTCTCCTGCAGAGAGCCATTGTTACTGTTACAGTAGAAATGCTAAAGTGTTATGCATGCTTCTGTTTGACCTATACCTGAGCTCAACGTCGCATTAGATCTCTGTAGAGAGACACCTGCCTGTGAAGCACAGAAGCTCCTGGACTCCCTCGTCTGTGGGGTTTTGTATTCAGCTGTCATAACCCATATGTGCCAAAGTGAACATGGTCTTGACCTCCGGACATGCATTCTGAAAAGGGACGAATGACAGGCCCTCATAAATAGCCCTGATTATGGTCTATAAAACATAAAGTAAGGAAATGCATATCATTTTGAGAATGTACAAACTAAGAACTGTGACGTATGGCAGAGCAGCATGTGTCCTTTCGTAAAAATGTGTTGGATTAAAAAGCCATCAAAAGCAAAGCGAGCGATTATTGTGTTTAAATGTCCAAAATGTTGAACATCTTTAAACGACTGTTTGTGTATGTTTCCTTTGTAAACCCTGCTATTTGTGTCATGTCTGATCCATTCAACAATTTCTTACTTCATTGTTTTCATTGTGCATTATAAAAGAAACTTAGTTTGGTCAAATGCTTATCCAGTGTTACACTGGTTAAAGATTTAAATGCTTGCTGCTGTATTTGGCAACTTTTGAACTGCTAAGCAGTACATACTTGAGTCCTGAGTGTGACAGACATGCACAACTACTAAAAGAAACTAGTTTGTTATCCATTACAAATGGGGTCAAAATGTTTACAGACTTGAAAATGATGAAGCTGTTGATTAATGCATTGTGCAGAGTGCTTTTAACATTAAAATAAAAATGTGCATCTCCAGTTTGTGGTGTTTTGTTATATATAAAGATTTAAGTTATTTTGCTACATTCTACAAAACGTTGCTTTGAAACAAAATAATCTGACAAATGTGGGCTACAGTTAAAAAAAAACCCCGAAGCATAACTAATTTAAAAAGTAGAAAAACTAGGCCATATCTGAACGGAGAAAAACTAGGTCACACGAGGAAGCAAAATGACTGAGTAACATAAACATTACCTTATTTCTCCATAGAAACTACACCCCTCCCTTAATACATGAATCCCCGCCCACTAAGATCTTCTATTGGATAAACTCCCTGTCCATTTTAAAATTCCGTTTTTTTATTGGCTCTTCACCTCTCGTCAACTTATTTCGATTCCGTACGCGCCAAACATTGTAGGCCGTGACATACTTAACGCAAATACTTCGAAGCGACACTGTTTATGGCCATTGATAAATGAAAAAATCCAGTTTGTTTGTAGGCAAGAGTTTGTTTTGTTAGTTATTATTCAATCTAGCCGCCTATAAGGAAAGAAGGAACATCCCTCTCTCTGTCTCCAAGGCTGCAGGCAGTAAACTGAAAACACAGCAAGTGTGTTGAAACGAGCAGTGTGCTGGGTGAGTCGCGCTCCTTTTTGTAATACTGGTTTTAGTTTATATATATATATATGAGCAACGCTTTCTCGCTAGTCTAGAAAACAATAACGGCGCTGGTTGGAGTCTTATTTAAAACTGTCCACTTTGATTTAAGGCACATCGGCGATGTGGCTGATGCAGGGCCGGAGGAGCAGCCCCAGGGGCGACAGCGTTTGTGTTGCTGATGATGACTGCGGTATCAGCAGCGTGATGAAGACTGACTCCTTCTGCATGAACCAGTCCTTCCCCTCCGCACGCAACTGCACTCTCAACCGCGTGGACGCTTCAGGTGGGCCAGACAGCTTTCACACCTGTGCCACAATGCGTGGACGCTGAAGAGATGCCACATATTACATGATAATATAAAACGATAACGACGAAGCTTATAAAAATTACAGCATACAGCAGTAGTTGTTGACTATAATATGGTTATTCAGCCGTGAGTGTTTGCTGAAGGAGATCGATTTCTGCAATGGTTTGTTCAGAACAGATGACTGGGTTACTTTTTTCTGATTTTATTTTGTTTAAAATTTGCATGACTTTATTTGGAAGACAAAAAATATGTACAGTCTGTCACCTTTCACTTTAACTAAAAAAAACAACACTGTTTACAAGTTTGGGGTTGGAATATTTTTATGCAGTATTCATATAAAAAAGGTGTTATTGTGAAATGTTTGTTTATATATTTTTAAAGTAATTTATTCATGTGATGGCAAACATGCTATTTCCTATACATTTATCAGTGTTAAACATAATTAATTGGTATAATTTAAGATCTTTGTGGGAACTGGTGTTTTTCAGGGTTCTTTAAACTTTTTTTATTTTTTTTTATTTTAATGAATAGAAAATTCTTAAGAGCTGCATCTATCTAAAAATACTTTTTTTCTTTTCTTAAGGATGTCTTTACTATCACGTCTTATCAAATTAATGCATCCTTTATAAATAAAAAAATTATAATAATTTGTTAAAAAAAAACAACTGATCTGATGTTTACAATGGTTTTGGAAATGAATGACAAGTTTCACTCTCGCTCAATTTGTTTTCTGATAGGTGAGACTCATGTTAGTTCATCAGTGGCGCTGAGGAATCTTCAGATCTCTGATCTGCATTGTTCCCATCCCGCGTCTCCATCATCATCTCACAGGTCTCCAGTGTTGGAGAGCTCTCTACTCAGACAGCTCATGTGTACTGCTCCAGAAAAGAGAGGCACAGCTCTCACCATCAACCCTAATAAAGCTGTCCTGTCCATTAACTGCACCACATTACAGGTACTGGATGACTGTTCTCATCAAAGCTCTTTTCACAATAAAAAAAAGGCCACATCGCACACATTATTTTGGTATTAGGAATTCATTGCCAACACTTGTAGCTGCACACCTGTTTTTTTTAATTGAGTCGTTATTTGAATTATTTATTCATGCTATCTCTTTTTGCAAGGTTTTGGATGCAAATGAACATGCTTGTAAGTTGTTTGAGTGTGGATACAGTGATTTGATCAGCCGGAAGCTGACTTCTCTCTTAAGAGCCAATCTGATGCTAGAGGAAGTCCTGAAGGAGGAGACTCTGGATACTGATGGAAACCTAGTTGCTGTTTCTGCAAAAGTGGTATGAAAGACTGCGGTTAATTAAACAACAATTCACTTATCTGTCACTAAATTATTTCATGAGTCATAAATATTGAATTTCTTCCACGCTGCATATTTTGCCCATGACTCTGATCTCTGCTTTCCTGTGCTGGATGCGAGCGAGCATCATTAATTAAAGCACAGCTCTGGATCCTTCTCTCCACAGGTGAGCGCAGTGAGTTTGACAGGAGCTGAGTTTCCGGTGTCTGTGTGGCTTCAAATACCGGAGCAGCCGCAGCAGATCTTAGAGCTCCTGCTGGAGCGAGTGGAAAGAATCACAGCACATGTGACTTTCACTCAAAATGTGAGACTCATTCCCTTGCAGCTAATTGTGCAGTGAAGGTTAACCTTATGTATCAAGTTAAGCATTTGGAAGCATCATTTAATAGAATTATGCTAATATTATTAGCATTATTTTATAAAACTACATAATGTAACTGTTCAGCATATTAGAATGATTTCTGAAGGATTGTGTGATGCTAAAACCTGGATTAATCATCAGATTAGATTTTAAAATGCTAAATTAGAAAACAGATGTTTTAAATTGTAATAGTATTTGTGTTGTACTTTGATCAAATAAATACAGCCTTTTCAAAAACGCAAAAAAAAAAAAAAAAACCTGCTATAGTGTTTCCGCGACTATTAAGCTCATAGGAGTACCTATGAGTACCTTACTACACGCCTCCTGGGAGATGGGCTTAACCTGCGTCCATCAGATGCCTCTATATACTACTGGACGAATCTACAACCAATCAGACCACTCATTCCAATGACGTATGTGTAGCGGCGGAACCTGAAGCCACCGTAACCAATTGTAGCTAGCTTCATTAAAGCAGTGGGAAAATGTCTTTACTTACTTTAATTACTTCTGCTCCGTTTTCAAAGAAAACCTGTCATGTAAATTTCTCGAAACAGCTGCAACCGATTGTTGCTGCTCTGTACATGCCATGTTTGAAAGCCGGTAAGGTTTCAGGTCGCAGAACTGCTGCATCATCATGAGCTTGTTTCACATTGGTTCCCACTTTTTTGGGAATGGAAATGCTCTAAAATGGCAGCTTTGCCAGACTAACTGCTCGCCAAGTGAATGTAGCATCTAAAGAAGTATATAAGTATAGTGTACCTTTTTAAAGAAAATTGTTTGTAAAGCTGTTGCTCAATTGGCCAGAAATGTTTTAGCTCCTCCTTCTGTTTTCTCAGGGTGGAATCCTTAGTTGTGATGGCACTTTTGCCCATCTTTATGGCTACCACTCTGCTGAGGAGATGACTGGCCTGTCAATCTTGTCTCTGATGCCGTCACTACAGATCCCCTTCCACTGCAGGACTCCTAAGGTTACAATGTTTTTTTTTTAAAAAAAAAGCAAGCACGTAGCATTTTTGCAGTTGTTTTTGGATATGCTAGTGTCACAAAAATTACAACAAGAAAAACTGACTGGTTCTGTTTAAGAATATTTAGCATTAGCTTTTATCTTTGTTTATCTATGTTTTTTTTTTTTCCCCCATTCAGTAGTTCAACTTATTTTCTAATTATTTCAAAAAGTAATCCAAGGCAATATTTTAAAAATTATGTCAATTTTATATTTAATATAAGAATGTGTGTAAATATAATAACTGTCTGCTCCTTCACGTTTCTTTACCTTTGTAATTCAGGTGTTGCGTGTTCAGAGATTGCATGTGCAGGCCAGGTCTGGTTTGGTGGTGCCAGCATGTGTCCGTCTGCAGGCTGCTGTGTCCTGTGGAAGATCACCGCTGCAGATTAAAGGATCAGCACTTCCAGAATCTACTGATGGTTCACTCATAGGCTTACGACAGGCCAACCAAACTCCTTTGGGTCAGTCCGCACCCTTTCACTGCAGCATGTGCAATTTTAGAACTGATAGTTGCTTCAGTAGACCAAAGTCACACTGACATCAAAAAATAAAATGCAGATTTCCTAACTGAATCAGATTTCTTTATCTGTGGTATTTCTGCATTTATTTATAGCCCAGAGCCACTAAACTCAGCGGACCCACCGGCGGGTCCAAAGTTGCATTCAAATTGTGCGTTGAATTTTTAACCCTTTACCTGCACCATATGTGGTACCATTTGAAAGCTTAGAATCTCCATTTTATGCAGATATGAATCACTTATTTTATATATTTATTTTACTGTAACAAAGTTACATTTATGTACAAAAAGGCCTTGTGTTGACATGGTTCATCTTAGGACAGACAACATATATAAAAATATTTATCACTTACAGCAGTTTTTTTTTATGTAATCTCAAAGGGTTTTCTTTAAAATGACACCACGATATTGCATTTATTCCACCGTATGTTGGAATGTGGAGACTTTTGGGAGAAATTTGGGTAGGCGGAAAATTGTTTTATTCTTCCCTACAGTTGGAATAGAATAACCAGGGTTTAAAGTATTCCAGCAGCGTGCCGGATCTCCGGCGTGTAGTCGTGAGGGGAAAAAAATTGTAATATTTTAGAGCCAATTTATTTCCCTGTGCTTGCTGGCATGTGTTGGAAACAAATAAAATTGTCTGCAGGGAGCTGAGGCACTCAGGGCCTGAATTATACACTTTCAAATTTCAGTTTACAAAAAATAAAATAAAAAGCGCCTCTTTTTTTGTCTTTATTATAACACAGACAATATATACAATAATTTTAATCAATTTCAACAGTGTTTTATGTAATTTCAAAAGGTTCCCTTTAAAATGATACCAATCTTGTATATACTTGTGGGTATGGGAAGCTTTTTAATTTTGGAGGGCCAAAGCAGGCGGAATTTCCCAAAATAGCCCCAGAGTGTAACAGGTTAAAGTGACTTTTCAATATTTGCTCTGGCATCATTTAAATATCCATTTCTTTCAGTGTGATGATTGCAGTGTACTCTTGTCCTGCAGATTGTAAATCAGGTGCGGTTGGTGTCCTGTCTCCCAGTGCAGACGTGCTGTACTCTGGGTCAGTGTGTGTGTTTGCTCCCAGTAGCTGCCTCCTGACGCTTCAGCCCAACGGCACCATTCACAGCCTCAACAACCCTTTCAGCTCTCTGCTGCTCGGATACAACAGCAGTCAGCTGCTTGGCAAGGTACAGATGCTATGAAACATTCCCTTGGGATCTGTTATGTTTTTATTAAGAGTTATACAGTTTAAGTTGGTCCAATTTCATTTATCTAGTCCAACCAGTGTTATTTGAGTGTTACTGATGTAACATTACAGTTTTATTAAGATTTTTAATTGGCTTTTAGTTTAGTTTAATTTAATTTTTAGTTTATTTTAATGTAATTTCCTAGTACTTTTGTTCTGTGCTTTTGTTTCAAAGTTGAAAATATTTCAATTATTTTAATATATTTTTCAGTTAACAAAATATTCTAATAGTTTAAGTTACGATAACATTGAATCCAGTGTTTCATGATAACAGCCGGCCTATGCATCTGTGTGTAGAACGTCACATACTTGATACCGGCGTTTTATGAGCGGGTTCATGCTGCAGACCGAAGCGACCACCCTACAACTCATCCCCATAATACATCCAGCCCCTCTGGCAGCTGCAAAGGTACAGAGATGTGATGTTCTTTAAAGATAGATACTTTAGCTGGTGAATCTACGTTAATGTCACTTCCTGTCTGCCTGTCAGACTTCGGTAGATGTTCTGCTAGTGCTAGCTGTCACCCTGCTGATGCTCTAACCCTCTCTACTGACATGCTCACAACTAAGGAAGATCAACAGGATACATGTAGTGAGTTAGTTTTCTTACTGCTCCAAACACATGATATTAAATTCTATTGTGTTATATTGTTGTCTTTTCTTTTTCTTTTTTTTTTTTGCTTGTATTTGCCTGTATTCCGTAACTTGATTTATGGTTAACTTGATTATGTTTGTAGATCCAAACACAGTGCTTGCTGGTGACAGTGTGATGGTGCATCTAGCCATGCGTAGGAGAGCAGGTCTTGGGAAAGGGAAGAGGATCTTCACTGGGACAAGCGCTAAACTGGAACAGGAAAACGGCGTCCTGTCAACCATGACCTCTCCTGCTGTCACCTCCACACCACTGAATGGGTTAGACACTCCACTAAATCCTCTCACTTATTTATTTGTTTGCACGCACAGTTTAAGAGTAAATCAGCATTTCAGTTTTTTTTTTTTTTAATTAATATATTATATAATATATTAAATAATAAAATATGTGGTTTATATTGTTGCTTATTTGCCATTTAATTAATGCAAATTAAAGTTGTTGTTTTTTCCCCCTTATTTAACACAAAATGATAAATTAAAAAAAAAAATATTTTTTTTTTTTTTTTTTTTGCTTTAACCCCCGTTTTATTTATTTATTTTTCCATGTATGTTCCCTTTCTGTTTCAGTTTTCGAATGTTATTTATTTATTTTTGTCATTTTATTAACAAAACTAACTTTTGTTTTTCTTTATTTCTCTGTATTAAATTGTACTTTTTAAATTATTATTATTATTATTATTATTACATCAACTGTACAGAAATGATGAATGTTGCCTTGGCAATATATTTTACAGATGCAAGAAAACGGATGACAAGTTCAGATCGATGATGTGTCATTATTCTCTCTGTTGTTCTCAGGTTGGATGACACTACAGAGCTTTGTGAGCAGGTTGTGGATGTGACTGCTCAAGTGTCTGAATCTGACTCCGCCAACTCCACAGCTGCTCTGCTGCAGACCTTTGCTCTGGTGGAGTCCCAGGAAGTCCACAAAACCTGTCTCTCCACTACTGTCTTTCCTCATTGTGGCCCATCAGAGAAGATCTTCGATGGGCGAGATGCCTCCAAGGCCCTGAATTCAGACCATACAGAAGCTCCAGTTAATTCCTGTGACTCCGTGCCGGATTCAAAACCTCCCACAAAGGCCTGCCAGTGTTTAGCGAAAGCCCAGCTTCAGGATTCCAGCTTTGAGGTGATTTCCCTGGGCAGTGGGTCATCGTCTGGGTTCTGCGAGCGGCTGGTGGGCGGCTCTGGTCCTGAAAAGTTAGAGGAGTCTCAGCAGGGATGTCAGCTAGTGGAATCGGCCAGCATCTTTTTGGATTTGAACTCTAATGGAGATGTCATTGTTCATGCCATGTCAGAGATGGACCTGAATGACAGTGTTGAGATTACAAACGCCTCTGCAAATCTTAACCATTCGCTTACCTCATGTGACACCGCTGAGCTCCTGCGTACCTCTTCACCCTTCATTGTGGACTCCGAACCTGAATCAGAAGCTCAAATCTGCCCAGAGCAAGAGGCAACGCAAAAACCTGTCCCATCAGCACTAGAGCAAGAACAACAAACAAGCCTTCAGCAGAAAACTCTAGAGCAACTGCCGAAAAATCATGTAACCAAACTTCGGGAACAGTGGAATTCCTTTTCAGAACATGCTGTTGGTCGTGTTCTGGATCTCCGGAAGGGTGGAATTTTGTTGCCAGGTGAAACTCCTGCCACCTCCACTCCTAAGAAGGTGAAGGCGAAGTCCTCTATTCCAGAGGGAAAGGTTCACGTGACCTGCTACAACAGAGACGGAACACCAATTGGTATGACAGCTAGAGTCCCTCTAGTTATAATTATACTAATGACCGTATTATATCAGATTATTGGATGGAATTTTGGATCTTATTATAGAGCAATTTTAGCTAAATATGTGTTAGCTAACAAGTCCTTAGAAAAATATATTGGATAGCAGATTAATAACTGTAATAATGTAAATTAATAACTTTAATAATGTAAATTTGTGATCAGTAAGATTTTATGTAATTGATCAAAACTACATAAAAAACATTATTATTGTGAAATATTATTCCAATTCCATATTTCTGTGACACAGTATGGCATTTTCATCAGCCTTTACCCAGTCTTCAGTGTCACATAATCCTTCAGAAATCATTCTAATAAGCTGATTTATTGTAATAAAAATAATAATAATTTAATAACCCAAACTTTTGAATAGTGTATGTTGTAGCTTTTCATTTATTTAAAAGTATCACAGGTCCCCAAAAATATTAAGTAAAATATGAATATAAAATATTAATGTTTCTAGCATTGATTATAAACCAGCATATTAGAATGATTTCTGAAGGATCATGTGACACTGAAAATTCAGTATTGATTCACACGAATAAATATTTTAAAGTAATATACTTTTTGTTTTCTTTTCTTTTTTTTCTTTTTTTTAAGTTATTTTATATTGCAATCATTATTTTGCCAGATTAGATTTTCTAATTTCTAATTTAGAATTTTCTTTTTTCATCAAATAAATGTAGCATTGAGTATAAGAGACTTGTTTAAAAACAATAAAAATCTCACCAACTTTTGAACTTTATTTTTCGACATGTGGCTAACCCATTTTGTTCCAAGGCTCATTGCTTTCTACTGTTTTTTTTTTTTGTTTGTTTTTTTTTCCTAACTTTATGACATGCTTAAATCTAACCTAAGATATTAAATAAAATATTTAGGATCCAAACACTATATGAGCCCATTAAATATACACTGTGATATTAATATAAATATAATTTAATGTTCCATAGAACAAAGTTTTGCAACAACATGACTGAGAGAATAGACAGAATGTTATTCGTGGGTGAACTATTCCTTTAAAGGTAATCCACCAGCAAGATAATAAAATAATTTACTTTAAATCAACATATTTCATATCCATGTATTTATTTGGCAAGTAGCCTTGCAATAAGCGTGATATTGTAGCCATTATCACAAAATAAACCCCTAACAGGGTGATCCAAGACCCCGTCTGGGTTTATTTTGTGATAATGACTGTACGTTATCTCTTACTGTACTTAATTTTTCCATTTCAAACTGTGTGCTCTTTCTGTATGCCATGTCTCAAAAGCATCATCCATCTTTTCTACTGTACATTTATGATGTTTCAGTGCAGAAAGGCAACTGATAAAGTGGCCTCTTTCTTTCTCTTTGTGTAGAGGTGCAGTGTGATGTGCACTGGGTGTCCCTATCTAGCGGGAGCTCTCTGGTCTGTCTATGGCTGAGTGGGAGTCATCTCCTGCTCCATCACCAGGAGGCGCCACAGAGCACGATGTCTCCCACAGTGAGGACAGGAGCCCCGGAACAGGAGGCCTTTGCCTGCAGTCTCGCTGAGGTCATCTCTCTGAATACTTCATAAACTGAGGAGTCCACCCAACATTTCTATCTGGGGAACACAAAAGGGGATATTTTAAAGAATCAAACCAAACTTTTTTTTTTTTTTTTTTTTTTTTGGTGTTTTTTTTTTTACTGTATGGACAAAATTTCAAAGAAATTCAATGGGAACTGAAGTTGTTTGGTTACCAATGTTGTTTAAAATATCTTCTAATGAGCTCCTCAGAAGAAAGTAAATCATAAATGCATATAACTTTAACATCTGCACGTACGGTAAAGCAGCAACCTTTCTTTCTTCCTCATTAGGCTGTTCGTTCAGATGCCTTGCGCTCTTCTGTGGACCTTGAGCAGTCCGGAGCATGTGAGGGTTACTTTGAAGAAGAATATCGTCCACTGCGCTCCATTGGAAAGGGAGCCTTCGGCTTCGTCTGGCTGGCCGCAAGAAGAATAGATGAACAGGAAGTCAGTAACACTTTTCTGCACTCACTGCTGTTCATACACTCATATTCATCCGGTTGCCAGACAATGACTTGATAACAGTGACGTCAGTTGTTCAAACCTTGGTCAGGGTTCTTAAGAGAGGTTGTTTACACACTGAGGCAGTATCATTGATGTAGGGTTTATACAGTCTTTTATGGACAATTATATGAGCTGCTGAAGAGATGTTGAATTTATTATCTCTCACTTCAATTTCAGGTGGTTGTGAAGTTTATTAGGAAAAGCGCAGTGGTGAGTGAATGCTGGGTGGATGATCCTGATCTGGGCCGGGTCAGTCAAGAACTGGCCATACTGGTTCGCCTGCAACACTTCAATATTGTAAAGGTACAAGAGAACTGTTTGAGAATATTGTGGCAAATTAAATGATGCAACATAGCCTTAAAAAAACAAAAAGAAAAAAATACATTAGGTTTCCTAAATGCAAATCCGTTGATATGCGTTAAAAACTTGTACCTCATTTTAAACCACTGTTTATCTCATGTAAAAAAAAAAAAAAAAAAGCATTAAAATGCATATGTTTGGAGTCTTAAGAGAAGAAAAACTTACCACAAAAATTGTAACTGTAAATTTAGTTATGATATAGCATTGTCACTATTTGTGCTTGTGTATTACTTTTTTGCTGTAGGTTTTGGAGGTATTTGAGAACGAGCGATTCTTCCAAATGGTCATGGAGAAACATGGGGATGGGCTTGACCTTTTTGAGTTTATCGACATGCAACCGAGACTGGATGAGCCTCTAGCAAGCTACATCTTCAGACAGGTGAGAAACGGGCTGCGAGAACTACTGAGATGTTGTAATTGGATCACACTTTTTTCTGATGCGTGTTTCTGTACTCAGTTGGTAGCTGCAGTGAGTTACCTGCGTGGCAAGAGAGTGCTCCACCGGGACATAAAGGATGAAAACATCATCATAAACTCTAAATTCCACATCCGGCTGATCGACTTTGGCTCTGCTGCGCTGCTGGAACCCGGAAAGCTCTTCTACACCTTCTGTGGCACTCTAGAGTACTGCTCCCCGGAGGTGCTTCAGGGAAACCCGTACGTACTGAAACATCGCACAGCCTGTCTTGGTTCCATCTGTGCATCTGAGATTGATAAGACAGAATACAGGATAGGATCAAGTAGTTTGAGAAGGTTCTATATCTGTGTCTATGAAATAAGCAACACGTTAACTACAGTATGACTGAGATCTACACTAATCGGATCTTTCTTAATTTTGCCTCAGTAAAAATAGTGACTTTTATTTGATATTTTTGATGTATGTAGGTACGAGGGTCCAGAGCTGGAGATGTGGTCTCTAGGAGTGCTCTTATACACCCTGCTTTTCAGTGAAAACCCCTTTTGCAGTGTGGAGGAAACCCTGCAGGCCCGACTCAACCCTCCATGCCAGATATCTACAGGTTTGCAGCTCTGCTTCACCACAGCCATGAAGACTGACTGGAGACACATGACTAATGCGGTGTTATTCGGGGTTTCTATGGGTGTTAAAATTAATTCCACAAATAAAGGAATTAAAAAGGTCTTAAAGGGTTAATTCACCCCAAAATTTAAATTCTGTCGTTAATTACTCACCCTCATGTCGTTCCAAACATCTAAGACCTTTGTCCATCTTCGGAACAGAAATTAAGATATTTTTGATGATGTCAGAGAGCCAATTGTCCCTCCATAGACAGCAATACAACTGAAATGATCCCAGGTCCAGAAACTTAGTAAAAACACAGGTAAAACGGTCCATGTGACATCTGTGGCTAAACTTCTGTTTTGCGACGCTAGGAAAAACAAAAATAAAATTTTTTACTTTAACATTATTCTCACGTGACTTCCATTTTGGGCCATTTTAGATATATATAATGCATGCATACATACAGGGGCGTAGCAACCTCACTTTTAAAAACGGGTGATTCTGTCCCCTGCACTTTTTTTTGACCTAGCGCCAATATTTCCGCCCGTATTCTCTGATTTGTTAGTTAGATTTGAGTGAACGAACGTTTAGCCAATCACAGCGCGAATCTCTTGAGCATCTGCCATGAGCAAATTGCCTGCTACGCCCCTGCATACATACACATATATATATATAAAATATTTAAATTGTTGAATTTCTGAACCTATTGATTAACCTGTTGCTACTTTTTTTTGCTTTAGAGCTGTATACACTGCTGGCTGGTCTTTTTCACCCAGTTGTTGACCAGAGAATGACTCTAGAGGAGCTCTTGGAGTCGCAGTGGATTCAGCAACCCATAAATCTAGCAGAGTACTCATGGGGAGATGTCTTCCCCTCCAGCAATGGTAAGAGCATTTGTTTTAGGTCACTTCATCAAGATAATATTCAGCTCAAACACCTTTTTCTTAAATCTTCATTCATCTTATTCTTTATCTCAGAATCCACAGAACATGCGGAGCCCAGCTCATGTGTGCACCGGACAGACATTCTCTACCTGGACCCCGAAAACAATCTGAGCACTTCAGAGGACACTCCTTTTGAAGATGAAGATGAGGAAGATGAGGAGCAAAGGAGAACAATGGCAGCGCTGCAGTCCGAGCTGCTGAAATATCTCACCGATGAGTAAGGAACTGTTTTGAAAGAAACGCTAATGCGTTCTGCTCAACTAATTATGACATTAAATCTAATGTCGCCATGAGCACTAATGCACACAATCTCTGCAAAACTCTCCGTCCACCTGCCGCTGTCCTCCTTGATGATACCAGTCCGTCCAAAGAGCAAAAGAAAAGTGACTGGGAATGGAAACCATCTGTGTTGCTAAGAAACGGCTTTATCTCTGTGTTTGGTAAATTATTGGAGTGTATTTATCAATGTGGTGTTTTTTTTACCTTTCATGGAGTTTTTAAAACGTTGTATTCTGAGATGAATAGGAATAGAATGAGATGGGAAAGTGCTTGCTGTTTGTTGTAATACTATGGTGTTGAGCGCCAGGATTGTCCTGTTAAAACATGTGGCACATGCACTAGACCTGGATGAGGGTCACCCGAGCTTTAAGATATTTGTTATTAATTTTTCAAAGCTTTAAAAGAATTTTAGCTTGATTTTTAACCCTTTAAGGTATGAATATTTTAATTATTTTTAACATTTATTTATCCTATGAATAAATTGTTATTGGCTCTGGTTTTATTTCAAAATGTGCACAGGCTTTGTAAAGCCTCTATCAAATGTTGATGTCAATTAAATTCTTGAATAAAATATTGCAGGTTATAATCACTCGTTTGGTCTTTCGTTCAAATACCCGGAACTTTTGAGCACTGGTTGTTGTTTCTGTGCGGGTGTATTTTGACGCGGCACAGATATGGGTACACATGTATGCAGAAAACGGGTGAGAACTAAACGATTAAATAAATATTTAACTAATTATGGAATTAGAAGCTAGACCGAATGTTCAACCACTGTTATGTGCTATGTAAAACAAAAAAAACACGCTTTTATTACCTTGTAAGAAGCGTTTAATTTGCTGGTGGGAATTCGTGTAACATGGATCGCATGATAAAAGCAAATTACCAAATAATACCTTATTTAATGTTATAATGGGTTATGTGACTGCTATGAATTTTCATAAATGTTCGTGTTAAAACTAATAATTTTGCAAGAAATCACAGCTGCCTCGATGAGTGGAAGCGCAAGGTCACTGTTAACTTAATTCATAATAAACACTTCTCATATCTAATATATGTTCATTTTGAGTGAATACAGAACATAGCGATGTGTATAGACACACACCGTAGGTGATCCACTCCGATTGTTGACCACTATATATGTATGTATGTATGTATGTATATATATATATATATATATATATATATATATTGATTTTAGAAATACATTTT
>JAUMHR010000029.1:2803798-2821861 GCA_032361145.1 Enteromius fasciolatus
AGTATTGGCATGAATCTTTTTTAATTTGTGATAATTATGCACTAATTAGGGACAACACAAACTAAAACGACATATTTTATTACATTTACAGTTTACAAAGAAAATACTTACATTTTCAATTTGTCATAATATCCCCTATAAGTAGTTATTGTAGTAATAGTAGTAATCTGGGCATCAGAGCTGTCAGTTTATTCAAACATTGTCTTGAACTGTTGAAGCTATTAAGGTGTGCTGTGCTGACCCAAAAATCTTTCAAAAACCTGGGCCATGTTCAAACTAGTAACCAGTCATCGCATCTGACAAAGGGGCATTCTGACTTTTTAAAATAATAAAAATAATAATAAAAATTGTATCTTCAATTATAATGTGAAGTTACTTTAATGTATTTGCACCAAACAATTGTAAAGATTTATGCTGATATCATCCAAAACCACACCGTGTGTGTGTGTGTGTGTGTGTGTGTGTGTGAGACCTCAGAACCCCCTAAAAGGTCCCAAAAGCAAACTACATGCTCAGATATGTTTAGCTACATTTGCAAAGCATTGTACAAACAATATAGACATGCTCAACTGCCACTTTCCACTGCCTCAGACTGTCTCTGGCTGCTGTCACTGACTAGATACGTAAATCACACGGGACTGTTTGTAGCCTAACATTAAAAACCACCATATATGCAAATGATTTATAAACATTTTCTTAAGCTGCCTATGTGCTTCATGCCAGCCAGCTGACATTGACCTGATAAGATGTCATTTGTAGTAATGCTTTTACTGTAAACTTTTTGCATACATACTTTTAATAGTAACTGTGGAAAGCCCTTGTGGACAGAAAGGAAACTGACTTTATACATTAAATAAAAATTAAAAAACCTCAAAAGTTAGTTCTGAGAAAAGCTGTAAAAAACTTTTTTTTTTTTACCCTAATATCTTCAGTGTGTCCAAACGTTTTAGTGCCATTATGCATTGAACTGAACAGCATGGTTTTCCCTTCTGTGTATCTCAGATGTTGCGATGGATGTGGAGTGTGCGTCCTGGGGCGGTGAGCAGAGGTCGTATGCCGTTTTGCTCCACACAACAGGAGCCCCATCAAGAGAACTCATCTCACAGTGATCAGGTCACCCAAAGACCTGGGAATCAGCTCACCCTGTGCTCTTTGCTCGACATGGGCTTCTCAGAAACTCAAGCCAAGGAGATGCATGAAGGTGCCACGAAGAGCCGAGGGAAGCGTGTTCCATCTGTTCTGACAGCGCTGTTACTCCTGGGCTTAAATCCCTCAAGTATCTTAAAAATAATGCAGAAGTGTCCAGAGGTATATTCACTTAAAGGTGAAGACTTACAGCAGCGCATCAGTCATCTGAGGAAGATGGGACTGTTAGAAGGTAACAACATTAATACATATATACTTCAATGGTTAAAAAAGTTAAATTCAAATAAAGTTCCCTTTTTTTATTTTCTATTCTTCAAACAATCAACAAAAATATTAACCAGCAGCACAACGTTGAAAAAAAAAGTGGAGTAATGAAGCTTTGCATCAGGAATAAATGACCTTTTAATCATATTAAAATTTTTATATTTTTATCAATGAATGCAGCCTTTGTAAGCATAACTGAACCGAAACTAACAGAAGTGTTTTGTGCACCAAGGAACTAATTATCATGTTATAATGATGTGTTTCTGTCACAGTACACCATACAAATAATTTGCACATAATTTGCATGGATTTTATCTTCCTTAACAACCTCTAGCCTTGGAAGTTGATGTTCGATGTTTTAAATGTTCAAACAAATCATAATTGACATTGCTGTTTTATCATTTATCCACCATTATTTTTGGAGAAAGTGTACACTTTAAGACTCATTCAGACCATTATAACCATTTAAAGGAATAGTTCACTGAAAACATTCACTTACCAAACCTCTTTGAATTTCTGTCGTTTGAAACAAAAGAATATATTTGAATAAAGTGGGAAAAACCAAAAGGTTTTAGTGAGTATTTATTTCCGCAGTATGGATAAAAATAAAAACACACATTTATTAAATGTTTTCTTTTATGTTTCTTTGAAGACAATAGGTAAAAGAGGGCAAAGTTTTAATTTTTGTCTGAACAATGTATTTAAAATCTCTAATTATTTTCAAAAAGTTATTTTCAAAAGAAAGTTCAATAATTTTGTTCAGCAAGGATGCTTAAATAATTTTTTTTGTTACCTCTGGTTTCACAGATGAGGCTTAAGCCTAGTCCCAGACTAAAATGTTAGTCAGAGCAGTTTAAACTGTATAATTATGCCTTTTATTCCCTTCAAAAGCACATTTATAAAAGTTACTTAAATGTCCAAAGTGAACTAATCCTAGCCTGTCTGTGAAACCAGGCAGTAAAGACATTTATAATATTACAGAAGTTTATTTTAAATAATTGGTGTTCTTTCGAACTTTCTTTTCATCATAAAATCCTGAAAAAATACTAAGCAGCGCGTTTGTTTGCTAACATTGCTAATAATGAGAAAATGTGTTTTGAAGAATCACGAGACACTGAAGACTGAAGTAATGATGCTGGAAGTGGAAATTCAGATTTACGTCACAGGAATAAATGAAGTCTTAAAATATATTTCAATAGCAAACTGTTATTTGAAATACTTTAGTATTAATATTTTGCTATTTTAATGTACTGTTGATCAAACGAATGCTAAAATTATCTTTCCAGCCCCAAATTGTTGAGAAGAGGTGTAAATGTATTTCAATTTAACATTATTTGGAAAAATAAAATCAATAACATAAGATAAACATATTTTAATTCAACTAAAATCTATTTATGTAGCAATGTTTTTATAAATATATATATATTGGCACAAAGCAGTGTTATGCAAAAGAATGTAAGAAGCTGTTTGAACACATGTAGCAAGTAATGAGAAGAGAAGACAAATCAAAATTAAGGTTGCCAAATGGATTAATCGCAACTAATCGCATGCAATATTCACGTTTATTATAAGTGTGTGTACTGTATACTCTCTATATATTCTGTACTGTATAGAAATATGTAGGTTATACTAATTTGTTACATATATTTATTAAATATATACATGTATGTGATATACACATAAATATACACAGTACACACATTTTATTTTGGATGCGATTACTCTACTCTACAACCCTAAAAAAAGTTTTTTTTCTAAATTATATTGTTTATTTTCCCCCTCATTGAAGTTTTCTATGGGCCATGCAATGCTCCGCCGGGCATTCATAGACCCCAGTTTGAAAACTACTGATGGAGGGATGTCTGAAATATGTCCTCAGGTAGTCTGCAGAGAATGATCAGTCACTACCCCAAGGTCATGCTCCTGCCAGTCAAGAGGGTAAACATGGTGTCCCGACTGCTCAGAGAGAAATGCCTCTTCACCTTCCATCAGGTCACAGACATCCTCAGAGACTCGCCCGAGGTTCTGGAGGAGGATTTGTTTGAACTGGAGTATAAATTTCAGGTGAGGGTTGGTGTTTTTCACGAAAAGTTTTCCTGGGTCCAAAATTTTGTCCTGATGACATCTGAAGTTGCAGTTAAGTCGTTTGAAACTTGTTTTCTCCCCGCAGTATGCGTATTTCCGTATGGGTGTGCGGCAGCTAGAGATGGTAAAGGCAAAGCTGTTCAGGTTGCCTCTGTCTGAGCTTCGTTGTCGTCACTGTTTTCTGGAGCGGAGGGGACTGTACCAGACGCCAGACAAGAAGGGCCAAACGCTCATCATCAACCCGACGCTCAAAGACGTCCTCTGCGTCTCTGAGGAAACCTACCTGACGCAGGTTGCCATTGCAACTGCAGAGGAGTTCCACGTTTTTCGCAAGCTGATGACAAGAGAGCAAGAGGAAGAAGAGAGGGAGGACGAATACAGCAGTGATGAGGATGAGGAGGGTAAAGATGATGACGACGAACTGCACAGGAAAACGCGTCACTGGAAAACTGGTTACAAGAAAGACAAGAAATGAGGCATTTTTGTATTAAATATAAATAAAATAAAAACTATATCAGTAAAAATCACATTTTGTTTTTTTATTAGGTATAGCATCTCATGTTTTGCATAAGCATTATTCAAAAATGCAAAGCACTAACATTTACAGGCTAGTGTCATGCCGACATTTTTGTATATTATTTGTTTGTTTAATCCCCATCCCATTTATTGCTTTATAAGCTTTTACCTCCGGATATGAGGCGCGTAGTAGTGTCGAGGGACTTTGCAGTAATAATGTTGATAGTGTTAGTTTATCTCAACGGCTTGTCTTGGGGAGGGTCAGCATAATTTACACCGAATGCTGAGTAACCATGGAGAGCTAAAAGAGTGTTAGTGCCGTGCGATCGTTTACGGATCTGTGCGCATCAGTGGAACGCCTGCTCTCTGATAACCAGGACAGAGTCGGGAGGTATTGATCTGAGGTGACATTAGTTTAATGGAGGCCTGAATGGAAGCAGGAGTTACTGCACATGTGTGGAACAGGTACGCGAGTCATTTTAACACAATTAATCGATTGTTAGTCCATGCGTTCATATTGCATTCTTCCTCTTCGAGCTGTTTGTCGATGAAACGGGAGCTGAAACTTACAATAGTGTTTTGTTCATTTGGAACTACAGTACAGTAGCATCTTATGATTTGTGTATTTGAGTTTTTATCACCAGTACAAGCACATTTGCATTGATTAGTCTTGCTTGTTAAACATGATAACTGCCATTTGTGGTTTAAAGTTGTATATGAAGCTTATTCAATTTCACTTTATATATAATATACTATATATATATAATAATATTCACTTTATATATATATAATAATATATCATACTCATCTATATTAACCCTGGGATTTGAGATGGAATGTTTTCTTGAAAATGTCCGGACTCATATGTTCATACTCCTAATGATCTTTCTTTTTTATGTAGTAGGCTATTATTAGAAACATTAACGTTTCATTATAACTATAGGGATAGTGTATAGTGTTTATACTCTTTTTCAGGGGCTAAAATGATTTACAAAAAGTGACTTTTACCTTTAAATTGTGGCAAATGCTTTGTGAATGTTTGATGGTTTTATTTACATATATTTTTTTTAAAGGAATGATGGCAACATATATTTGTTTAACATTTATTTTGAGAAACAGTAAAGATTTGTTCAGGTCATTAAAACATTTTAATTTACATAAATTAAATTACATAATCAAATTTATTTTCTTTTTATGTAATTATTCCTTTAAAGTCCTCAAGAAATTGTTCTTATTCCTCTGTTGACTGTTAGCCAAGACATATTAAAAGTAATGGTTTGCCAGAAATTACATTCTATAGAGCATTTAATTGGACAAAAACTGTGTAGTGCAACATAAATGTATATTTTTTAAAAACCTTGGCCAAGGTTTACATATCATATGGCGTGTGTGTCTGTAATTATGTTTCTTCTGTTTTCTGTAGGTAGAGAAGCATTATATGTGCTCCACCGTTCCAATCTCAGTAAACAGAGGAGCTGTTTTCAGCCCTGTTTTCAGCTCTGTTTTTCTCAGCTAAATTCCAAATATGACTCATTCGTTCATTTTTAACATCTCCGTGGAATGGTACAACATAACGGAGAGCAGAAGCATGGATCTGTTCCTCATCCCTACGGTTCTGCTAACCTCCGTCACACTGCTGGTCAACCCTGTTCTGTCCCTCTGCATACTGTGTTTTCCTACGCTACGTCAAGAGACCCGCTACCTGCTCCTTGCCAACATGCTCTTCGCAGATATGCTCTTCCTCGTCATAAATCTCTCGATGGTCTCCTGCAACTCTGTGGGCCTGCACATGCCTCACTCGCTGTGTGAGTTTATGATGGTGAGCATGGTAATGACATACAGCACCTCTGTGCTCACCATCACATTGATGGTTGTTGACACATACGTGGCGGTACGTTGGCCGTTACGTTACAAAGAGATTCTCCCACCATCTCGGGCCAGGAAGATTATCATGAGCTTGTGGATAATGGCTGCAGTGTGTCCCATTTCTTTGGTAGTAATGTTTGAGGCGATAATGGGAAGTGACAATCAGAGCCGTCCAGTGTGTTTGATGTTGATTGCGTTGCACTCCTTGGAAAAGAAGAAGGTTGGTGTTCAGTTGTACTTCATCATTGCCATCAGCCTCTGCACTGTTCTCATTGTGTACTGTTATATCCATCTCTACATCATCACTAAAACGTCTGGGATATGGCGTAGTCGGCACTCCCGAGCACGGATGACGCTTCTGGCACACATTCTGTTGCTCATGATGTATTTCGTACCCGCGTTGGTCTTTGCCGTGGAGCTGGCCCTTTTAAAGACCGGAAGCGTGGATGTCGTGGGGGTGTGGATTAACTTGGTCAACATGTGCATGTTGATGTTGTTGCCACGCTGTTGCACTCCTTACCTGTACCTCCTGCGCTATCACGAGATTTACGAGACTGTCCAGCAGGTGTTTTGGAAGAAGCGACACAACAGTCAGAGGAGTGCAGCCTAGAACTGGACTTGAAGCAGATCCGGTTGCTCTGATTCATTTGGAGAAGAGGAAACATAAAAGACTCTTAAGCCAGAAAGAGAAAACCTTTTATATTTTAGTATTAATTTTAGTATATTCTATTAAAGCATTTTAACATGAAATAATATTACAAATCTTGTTTTATATTTTCATATTTAAACAAAAGACTGAGTGATATGTGCTGTTATTCATCAGAACATAACTAAATAAAGTGCAACTGGGTGAATCTTGCAAAGAATTGTGACCCTGGACCAGTCATAAGTTATAGCAATAGCTGAATATACATTGTATGGTTCAAAATGAACTTTTTTTTTTTTCTTTAATTCCAAAATTATTATGTTATTAAGTACAGATCATGTTCCATGAAGATATTTTGTACATTTTATTTTGCACATCATAAACATATTAAAACTTAATTTTTGATTAGTAATATGCCCCGCTAAGAACTTAACTTGGAAGACTTTAAAGACTGTACATCAATGGAAAGCTATTCATTCAGCTTTTTTATGATGTATTAATATAATTTTAGTAACTCTTATTACTGGTTTTGTGGTCCAGGGTCACAAATATCTAAGAAATAATATTAGTTCATAAATTGGGCTTAATTTTATTAATGCAAAATATATTTTATTTTCTTTATCTTTGTGAGATTTCCCCAGTTATATGTTGTTATGCATACCCACAATATTGATTCAAACTTGTATCTGCAAAGCAGTGGTCGATGATGCTGTTTAGCTCTTATGGCAAGATAAATAAATTTACATTTCAGGATTTTTATGCGATTGTGTCTTCCTCCAATTTCCTATAAACGTTCAATGTTTAACCTGTGTGGCACTTAGTCCTCCAAGTCAAACAATCAATCAGTCCAAAATAACAGCGTAAATGTTATGCAATACTTCTGATTCTAGGAAGACATATCGATATTTATGCCTTGGTGCAAAATCCCTGAGTGTCATTCCGATCCATTTAGCTGTGAAGTGATATTTACCTGTTTCTCCTTCTCCATGGATACCATTTACAAGTGTGCCTGTGACAAATGCACATCTGTCCCCTGAATCACTTACCACAGTCTGCAGGAAGGGGGAAGAAGAGATACGTTTACCTTCAGCCCTGGATTGGACGCACAAACGCATGCCAAGAGATGGAAACCCTAATGGAGGGAAAGTCGCAGCGTTTCTACCTAGCTGCAGAAGACCTCTTTTTATCTCTTCTTTGTTCGTTTGGCAATTGGTACAACAAGTCGGGTCGAGCTGAGCTTCACATCCGCACAGCTGAGTACACAAACTCCACTGAAAGCCCAGCGGAGATGTTTGCGCACGAGTGGCATGGATTCATTCCTCACAGCCACATGAGGGTGCTTCAGCTGTGCCCCATTTTGGCCTTCCTGGCCATTCTGCTGATCACTCCGGTTCTTCTAGTACGTATCCTGTCCCGAGCTGACCTGAGGCAGCAGACGCGTTACCTCCTCCTGGCCAATGTTCTCTTCAGTGACCTGCTCTTTGTTTGCATGAACATCCTAAGTGCCTGCATCAATTTAGCCGGTGTGTTGATGACAGAATGGCCGTGTGCCGTGCTGCTCTTCCTGTCTGTGGTCTTATACAGCTCTGGGGTGCTAAGCATTACAGCAATGGTGCTGGATACCTGCTTTGCAGTCTTAGCTCCCTTTCGCTACCTGGCACTGTGGCCTGTGTCACGGACCTATGGAGCAATTGCCGCCATCTGGATCACCTCTGTCTTCTTGCCTGCAGCAGCTGTTGGGATGTTTTTGTGGTACCATAGTACAGGTCCCTGCGCCCTCCACCTCTGCTCCCTTCCTTTGCTGATAGTTCTGACTGTAAGCCATTTTCGCCCACTTCATGTCTCGATGCTGCTGACGGTCACTGGTATCATTTTCATCCTCCTCCTGGTGTTGTCTGGTTACCTCATCCTCTACTTTTGCACGCGTAGTTCAGGCGTGTGGAAAGGTGAGACCCCATCTCGTGCTAGAGGAACGTTTCTCATCCATTATCTCCACCTGTTCCTGGCTTTCTGTCCCCTGCTGGTTTTGATGATCGAGCTGATGCTTTTCCAAAACAGTGCGACTATGGACCCCAAAGCAAGCCTGTGGATGTCTTTGGTGGTGTGTAACGTCTTGCTCATCCTGCCCAAAGCCTTAGCGCCATACCTGTATGGGCTCCGTTATAGAGAACTGTGCAACTTGCTGTTCCAGTTCTTTCATCTGAATAGACCAACTACTATCACACCTGTGATATAAAGCTGCTTATTTGAACTTGTGAAAAAGACTTTTTAAAAGTTGTTGCCGAACTTTTCATCAACCAGCTAAAACTAAATAAAAATGATCTGTATTCTGTAATGATGCTCAAATTGTGTTCTGTAAGTTATAACATATGTCACAATATGTGAGAATAATCAAAAATGTACATTCAGTTGTGGTAATTACGACATATGTGTTTAATATGATATTATGTATTTACTTATGGTATTATTCACTTTGTATTTTAGTTACTAAAAATTACTATTTCTAGCCTATCAGTAAAAACACTAGCTTTTTGTTCAGTCAGAAGATTTACTGTAACCCCAATTAGAAATAAATATGAAGATTTACAAACTGTTAGAGGCTTTGGAAATCTTTGATTACATCGGTGGCGCGCTTTAACAAGGTTAAATTTTATTGTAACAACAATATTTTAGCAACTATTAGGCTATTTTGAATAAAACTATTAATTCCGAATTGATAAACCGAGCACCTGTATTTAAAATGTGTATTACACACGTCTGCGTTATTGGAAAGATTCCTGTAAGAAATAACAATAAAACTTACAAGAGAAATGTAAGTTAGCCTACTCCGTGCTCCCTCTCCAAACGTGTGTTCGTCTGATTACAAAGGCCACTGCTCCTGCAAATTTGACTCATATGTTAATAATATAATGGAAACTTGATTCAGAAATACATATTATTTGCTATTATTATAGTATGTGTAATCAAATAAAAAATGCGCGCGAAACGCCGGTAGGATTAGTTTAAATAACCACAAGATGGCGTAATAGCGCCTCTTAAGAAGATGATGTCGCCTAGTAGATTAATGCTGACGAGTTTTTATAAATATTATTATACTAAACTAAATACATGTACTGTGAATATATATAATACTTTATATATATATATATATATATATAAAGTATTATATATATATTACTATTTATAATACTTTATTATACATACGGTTCTGATTACACAAGGGATATCAAGTTTCTAGTTATGCGTCACGTTTTTTTTTTTAATTTCTCAATCTGTCCGATGAACTAACTTACCTGTGTTTTTGTTTTGTTTTTTTATAAGGGCGTCTTTGTACAGTTTCATAAGCAAAGGGAAGCAGTGCCAACACTGTATTGAACTCTACAAAACACGTTGTACATGTAAAACAAGGAAAACGTTCTAATCTAAATTCCTTGTTCTTCATTAACAAAATAACATAACTAATAACGTCAAGGAACATTATTGGGTTTGGAGCCGTTGAAAAGTCTTTTCAAGTTTGCCGTGACAACAATATGACACAAACTGTCTTCGTTCATAATCGCGTTTTTGTTTGCAAACAACGGCCAGCCACATGGAAATTCTCCCACACTGAATTCTGGGATATGATGTTCTTTTGCTGGTTTGAAGGACTCATGGAACAGCGATAGAACTACATTTCCCATGAACACATTTCCGTTGAACAGCTGACACAACAGAAGTTCAAAGCCTGTGTGTACGTTCTTTGTGCCAGAACACGCAGAGAGCGACTATGAGAAGGACGAAAACAAAGAAATCTTTACAGTGACAGCACAAGTACTCAAGCTTATGGATCTCTTTTTTAGAAACGAACGGATTTGTTTGTTCGCATGTACTTTTAGGATCTTTAACCCTAGGTGTTAAATTAGGCAAAGTTGGTCTCCTGTGGATAAGGTGAGAACTTTTATCTGAGCATTGCCATACGATTGATTGAGGTATACTGAATTCAGTTATTGTCATGTTTACATGATTTATTGTCTATCTATCTATCTATCTATCTATCTATCTATCTATCTATCTATCTATCTATCTATCTACTTTTGGTATTGAGATAATTTCTGACTGAATGTTTATTGCAACTGCTGTAAATCTCTGGTGCACTATAGTAGACCACCTTGGACCTGCAACAAAACAGCTGGGATGTATTGAAACATAATGTCTGTACTAACCTCAAACAACTAAACCAGACCAGCTAAAAACCAATTGTCATTTTATAATGGATTTTCAGCAGGCTATTCAGGTCTGTGTAATCACCAAGGGATTCTTTCTCTGTGGTTTAAAGCCTTCTTTGGAGTAGAAATCACACATAATTCATCTCATTTATATGATGTCATAATTTCAGTCCGCGTGTGGCATGTTTTGTTGTCAAACCGTTTTTTTCTATTGAGGAAACATTGAGCAACCGTCCATGTTCCTTTATTTCTACCTCCAGAACAAAACAAACCTGAGTGACTTAAAAAAGATTGCGCAATCTCTCCCTCTTTCTCGCACACTCACTCTCTTTATCTCTCAACCATAAAGTATCAGTGCACTATTGCCTTGAGGAGTAGATTTTGTTTTGGGGGTTTTTGCCAGTCACATGTCTTGATGTATTTCAGTGTGCTCTAGTAACCTTCTCAGATGTTTATGAACTCAGTGCCTTTGTTTTCTGTCGTGATGCAATAATTTGCTTTTCAGCCTGAAATGTTTATATATATATATATATTTTGCTTCTTTGATTTTGATTGTCATGACACTTGGTATGACACTCATAATGCAATTAAAACAACCCCTAAATCACAAATTCTTTAATATAATGGATAATAATAATAATAATAATCATATATATTATATAATCACTTGCTTTTGGTAAGAAATCAAAATTCCTCTGAAATGGCTTTACTTTTTAACTGATTACACCTAGGCCACTCAGATGGAACATAATTTTAATTTTAAAATGCTATTTAAGCATTGTTTTTGGCTGTTGTTATAAGTGTGGCCGCCTCATGCTTGATAATGTAATAATGAATATGGTTATATTAGCAAATAATGCTAGGTTTGCAAAACACTTGTTATTATTGAAAAGCTCTTGAGCAAGAGTCTCCAAGTTTGGTCCTGGAGAGCCGGTTTCCTGCAGAGTTGAGCTCCAACCCCATTCAAACACACCTGAAGTAGCTAATCAAGCTCGTATGCTGTGTTCCAGGCAGGTTTTTCAGCCTGGAAGTCACAAATTCAAATCACGACTTATTAGCGTTTCAGGCATGTCACGGCAAACTGCCCGAGGGCAAGGGATTGTGGTAGCAAGTTTTAAATAAACAAGCGTGGCGGACCGCACGGGGCTTCTGCTCATTTATTGTCATTTCTATCACCAAAATTTGCTTACTCCTTGGTTGTTTGAGAAAAACGGAGGGAAAAAAACAGCACTTAAGACAAGAGAAGCTGTTATACCTTTATTTTAGTGTCACGATTGCAAAAACACAACATCCGTAGGAGCTATCATTGTTGTTTTGCTGGCTATGTGACGTTAGAGAGCCGGGAAGCACATCAATACGAGTACGAGTTCACGTGAACTGCAGTCAGGGTTTGACTGCAGTTCCAGTGCACTTTCACGGTTAGAAGGTTGGAACACGGGTTATGGGTTGCCTGGAACACAGCATTACTAGGTATACTTAATAGTTCCAGGCAGGTGTGTGGAGGCAAGTTGGAACTAAACTCTGCAGGACGCCGGCCGTCCAAGAATCAAGTTTAATGACCTCTGCTCTTGAGCCTGAACTTGACATATAGGTCAGTATGCCTCCTAGAATTTGAGTCTGGCCACATTCTTTATAAAATTACTTTTTTAATTACTTCCTTAATTTAGTTCTCTTTGAAACACGTTCAACAGGTCTTTGGGAAAATTACAGACTGATGTGTTGCAGCAGAGATAGCTCCAGAAATGTGCTGAATGCCTCTAATATAGTGTTTGTTTATTGTAAATTCTGTTCTTCTGCAGGTGTTCATCTGTGAAGGGCTCTCATCAGATATAATCATGGTGCTCATTCTGGGTCGCCGTCTGAATCATGAGAACTCTGGTGGTGTGCCGGAATCGCCAGCAATCAAGCGTAAAGTCTTGGAGATGGAGTCTAAGACTCTGAGCGACGTGTTCAACTTCTCTTCCGGTTCCTCTCACTCCGAAAGCGTCCTTCAGGTCTTCAACGAGTTCCGAGACAGCCGCCTCTTCACGGACGTGATCATCAGCGTCCAGGGTCGCCAATTCCCATGTCACCGTGCCGTGCTGTCGGCCTGCAGCAGTTACTTCCGTGCCATGTTCTGCAACGACCACAGAGAGAGCCACGAGATGCTTGTGGAGATCAACGGCATCCAAGCTGACGCTATGGACACCTTCCTGCAGTATGTTTACACCGGTCGTGCCTGCATCACCACCCACAACGTCCAGTTCCTCTTCGAGACCTCCAGCCTCTTCCAGATCAACACACTAAGGGATGCTTGCGCAAAATTCCTGGAAGAGCAGCTGGACCCCTGCAACTGCCTCGGGATCCAGCGTTTCGCGGATGCCCACTCTCTCAAACAGCTGGCCAGTCGCTGTCGTGCTTTCGCCTTGTTGAATTTTCCAGAGGTGGCCCAGCATGAGGAGTTTCTAGACCTCCACAAGGATGAGTTGCAGGAATACTTGGCCAGCGATGAGCTGTTCATTGGCAGGGAAGAGATGGTGTTCGAGGCAGTAATGCGTTGGGTCTACCATGGCGTGGAGTACCGCAGACCCATGCTGAAAGATCTGCTACAACATGTCCGACTGCCTCTCCTGCACCCAAACTATTTTGTACAGACGGTGAGTGGCACATTGAAATTCATGTGAACAGGTGGAGAAGCTCTCCAGAAATGCACTCCTGAGATATTTATAGAGTGCTGCAGAGATGACATATTTTTGTTGGCCAACCCAATAGTTTATAGTTTATACTCATTCATCATGATAATCTTCACACAAGAAACATCATCCCTGCAGCACTCTATATAGAGATCAAATAATCATAAAATCAGCCTTGGTTTGGTCCTTGAAGTATCCTCAACTGAAAATGAACCCCAATTTGGGTATAGCTTGGTTCTAAAGTTACAGAATGAGATAAAGCTAGGTCTTGAGATTTGGCTAGTTGTAGAGTGTTGCGTTCCATTAAGCTTTGGAAGTTGGATGTCAGAGCTAAGAATGACATCACATCCAAGCTGGAAAACCAACCTAAATACAAGTTGTTAAAAACACACTTAAAAGCAATATTTTACAAAGATGTGTGCACCCCTGAGTTTACTGAGACAAACAGAAATGTTAATAAACAGTATATTACTACTGTTACACTTTGATGCAGTAAGCAGCCATATTGCATTTTGAAGTCAGGATTGTTGCAGTTTAGAATCAGAAACTTCGTAATTTACGTCTTGAAAGCGCAGCATGTTGCTCCAATGATATTTCAGCAATCTTCAAACCAGTTCATCAAGATCTTGGGGTTCACTTGAAAACTATCGGCAGGTGTGTTGATGTTTGCCAAGTCAAAGCACTTTCAAGATTATTTAAACAAGATAGCTGGACTCCGGATACAGGAAGGCATATATATATATATAAAGGAGCGACGTTAAGGTCAAGTGTTAACAATATGATGATATTTTTCAGGTGGAAGGCGATAAACTGATCCAGAACGCTCCAGAATGTTACCAGCTGTTGCACGAAGCACGTCGCTATCACGTACTCGGCAATGAGATGATGTCTCCACGAACCAGGCCCCGCAGGTATGCAAACATCTGTGACCAGAAACTGGCCGATAAGATGATTTGCTCTTAAAAAACAAATGGTTCCTTCTTCCTGTGTGGGTCTAAAAGTATATTAAATTCACAGAGAAAGTGAAACTGGAACAACAGGTTTTCAATGGACTGTGTTAAACTCGCGGGCATATGGATGGAGCATTGTTATACCGTCTTTAAATACTCCTCCGCTTTGTTAACAAGAAAAGTGGCAGCGTGTCTCATTCTGGAGGCAGTATTTATTTAGGAAAACTGTTTTTGGAGGAAGAATTTTTGTGTATTTTTAGGGTATCTTTTGTAGGAGTCAGATGTGGGGAGGTTTAATCAGTACTTGGAGGCAGTATCTTTTTTTAGAGTCTGTACTCTAATATAGGGTCTGTATCTTTATTTAGAAGCAGTATCTGTTCTAGAGGTGCTATCTGTGTTTGGAGTCAGTATCTTGTATCAGGGGTTGAAAATGTATGAGCTTGCTTTCAGACTCTGCTGGCAGACAGACAGCCGTGTAACCACTGTTGTGTCTTTATTAAACATCATATTTCAGAATGATTTGGTGATTAAAAATACACACATAAAGGCCAAACACAATTTAGAAATACACACTGTACAGGACTTGAGATTTCTCTGTGCTGCACACAAACGCTCTGCAGATGTGACCTTGTTATGAGAGTCACTTACTTGTTATAGTGTCTAGAAAGAGGATTCATTCTTCAATGAGTCATAGCGGAAGCTCATTGTACCTTGTAAGAATGAAGCTTAACCACTTTCTGATAATATCACCACTTCAAACCCAGTGCTTATCTGATATCGTTGTTTTTATTCTCCTTGCAGGTCTACTGGTTTTTCTGAGGTCATTGTCGTGGTGGGAGGCTGTGAGCGAATGGGAGGTTTCAATCTGCCGTACACAGAATGCTACGACCCCGTGACGGGAGAGTGGACGTCTCTTGCTAAACACCCTGAATACACTAAGTCTGAGTATGCAGTGTGCGCCCTCCGCAATGATATCATTGTATCAGGTTAGTCAATCTTATTTTAATGTTATTTCTTGTTTTCCATCTTTGAGTAGCCCTCATAGTAGCTGTATATGAAACACCCTTTATTTTTCTAATTGGTTGTGATTTTGTGTCTTATTGCTGTATTTTTGTTTTAACTCCAGACAGAAACTGATAAAGTGTGGTTAGGACATGGTTAAATGCGCTGCACTTTTGGTGCTGGTTTATCCTGTACTTGGTCACAGTGACTGATCAGAAAGTGACTAGTTTTGTGAAACATCAAAACACACACACAAACACTCATACCCGCACACACATACACTCTTTTGAGATGCATTGTTGGCACAGGCGTGTGGAACTTCTTATAAAATTGGATTTACCCAGATTTAGACGTTAGGGAGGAGTTTAGATGTCTGCCTGGAACATAAATGACATTGGGCAATTTGAACTGTTTCATTGAATTTTGCCTAATAACAAAATAGCTACTGTGTGAGAAAAGGTGATCTGACTTTATTCCACCTCACAAGATGAAAAAATAAAGTTTTGAAGACAAAACTAGTGTGTTGGGATCAGAATATCATAGATACTTGGGAATGAGCTCTTAACTGTGCCAGCAAGCAACCATCTCTAACAAGCACAACTCACATTTTCTTTAAAAAAATGTAAGCTTTTTTCTTTAAACTCATTGTTCACTAAAGCTTCATTTCATGTTAAGGGCTTTTAGCAAATGCCTGGTTTGTGAGGACATTTCTGGAACAGCTGTTTATGATTTGAGGAAAATCGGAAACAACAGCTGCCTCTGAGACCAGCCAGTGTGTCAAACGTTGTTCCCTCTGGCAAACAGCATTCGATTGGCTGAGTGCTCATTTCAAACACTAACTGGCACGGGTGGGCAGCATCTCTTGCGCCAAGAGTTTCAGAGTAGTTCCAGGAATGATCTGCACTTTCTGGCTGCAAGGTGTTGGTAAAGTTGCTGCATCACGTCATCCAGGGTCACAGGCTATATATACAGGTCATGCATTTTTGGATTTTCTGTAAGTGCGATGCTTTATGCATTTAAGCTTGACCTAAATTCTTTCAGCTCAAGTGTGTTTTTTTAAACAAGCTGAATGTCATAATGAGGAATTCTGAATTGTTTATTTCTTATTCTTCTCCTCCTAGAGCCATTGTTCAGCACTTACAAAACATGAAGTAGTATGGAGTGTGTTTTGTGTGTCTGATTTCCATGAATAGAGCTGTGTTTTCACACTCATGTTCTCACGTGTCAGGTTTGCCCTTTTCTCTGTCTCACACACACTCCTAAACACACACTTCTTACTGATGTTCTCGCATGCACGTGCAGTTGGCCAGCATCCAGCTTCAAGTTCAGAGGCCTCTTACTAATTCAGTCGTCTCTTCTGTCAAAAGGCATATCCTACAGGCTTGGTGGTTCAGCTGTCTTTGATAAACATTACACTTGGATTTCTTTCAAGAACAACAAAAATCCCAGCAGTAAAGTGCAACTCTACTCACTAGATCAGTGATTCCTTACATAACTATTTTATATAACAGAATAACCAAGACTTTGCTGCTTTCTGATCAAACAAGTTAAATCAAAGCATGTACAAGTGAAGTAACCTAAAATACAAAAGTACCTATTTTGTAAAGCACACATATTATCACGTGTTACATTACATGCCAAATACTCTTTTCAGCAGAGCCCAAAAATGAAAGTTATTGTTATTCAGTGCATGTTGATCAAACCTTAATGACTGACTTTGTTATACTCCATGATTCCAAAAACCACCGATACATTTTTAGCAATATCTTCGTTTGTCACACAGAAGATAGAAACTTATATATGTTTGCAATGATCATATGATTAACTGAAAAAGAACAATGTCTGACTTCAGCATCACTGCCTACATTCAAAGACGTTTATTTTGATCATCATTTTGTCAGTTGCTGTGACAAGCAAGTCGGTTAAATAAGACGGAAGACATAATTGGCTGGCAGTTCCTCCCTGAGGCAGTGGATCTGAGTCAGCAGCAAAAAGATATGTGCAGTGTTTAAGAACGTCTTTGTTTGCTTTCTCACTGTTAGAAAAAACATAAATCATTCAATCCAAACCTGACCAAGATGGCCTCTGTTTTACAACTTGACATTTTAAATAAACATACACCAATTGACGTTTCCTGTTCACAGTTGGCATTTTTAGGAGGCTAATGAACAAGGCCGTCACTACACATAAATCACATTTGTGGCTTAGCCCATTCATGCCATTGCATAATGCAAACAATCCTGTTTATCACAAGCTAAATAACTCAAATTATACTCATTTTTTAGATTTTTGAATGTACGTTATCAAGGTGTAGTAAAAAATAAACTAACGATGTCAGAATTAGAGATTTTATGTTATATCAGGCTTCCTTATTGGCTATATTGTTTTAGGCTACAATGTATCACTGATTTTTGCAATGGATGTTTGAGAAAAACTATATTATGAGATATGTTATAATATTGCTAAGAAGTTTTATCATCAGAAACACTCCAAATAATTAGTTTTCTTTACTTGTATGTCATTCAGAACAATACAAAATAGATTTGAAGCTGCATCCCTTCAGCACGTGTCAAGCATTGTTTCTGTTAATAACTAGCTTTACTGTTCACCTGAAGATCCTGCTTAGTGACAAGATGAACTGGAGACAGGCTCCATCTTAAATGTTGGTTTGTCTGGTCTTTACTCTGAATTAATGTCACAAAGGCTTGACT
>JAUMHR010000029.1:2823165-2835110 GCA_032361145.1 Enteromius fasciolatus
ATATGTTCATATAAAATAATTAAAATTAATTTTATTTCATTTTTATTCAGTTAAATGACTCACTTGTAGGGCTGGGTCAATACTTTTTAGGTACCGACCGACTTGCCTCGATGCAACCGAGTAACAAAAATCATCCCAATCGTCTTTAGGTACCCAATTTCCATACCTAAAGGGGTTTATCTCAATACCTAAAGGGGTTAAGAGTGCGGCACTAGCCAGTGTGCTTGACCAGAAGTGTGTAAACTAGCCTCATGTTATTTATATCGTTTACACGACTGCAAGTAAATTTCTTTCTTCGTCTACATTTCTGTATCGCAGTTCCACCAGACACACACAAGTGAGCACACTCCCACTTTCAATACTACAAAAATGAATAAAACAGTATTTAAACTCTTTTTCCAACAATAAAAAAAAAATTAAATATACATTTTCAGAGGGAAAAAAATTATAAGGCTATTGTAATGAGTAAATAATAATGCACTAGTGTAAAGGTAACGTAACACGTGTAAACTAAAATATAGTTTTAGTTTAACTTTATTAGAACTCCATTATATCCATTAAAACTGGATATATTTCCGTGCATAAATGTTAACAATTGTTTTTTTTTGAGAGAATGTAATTTTGTTCAAACTGATTCCATAACATTGGTATCGAAAAAGGTATCGTTCAGGAACCGGTATCAAACTTAAGGTATATACATTTTTTTTAAACAATACCCAGCTCTAGTCACTCGCTTGTCTAAATGGGGTCATTCCATAGTCTTCTATTGTTGTCATATTTACCAGTTAGAAATAACCTTTACAGAAAACCCTTGCGTTTTTACTTTTTATTTTGTACATGGTTTCTACAAATGAGTATGATCTCAAGTGTCTCTGAAGGGATGGTTTGCCAGTTTTAGCTCATTTTTGGGTTAAAATTTGTCCCTAAAATATGGGTACATAGACACACACACATGATTATGCTTTTGTTAATGTTGTGTTTGTTATTTACAGGTGGACGCATCAACAGCAGTTATGTCTGGATGTATAACTCTCAACTCAATGTCTGGATCAGAGTGGCCTCTCTTAATAAGGGTCGATGGAGACACAAGATGACCGTCCTTCTGGGGAAGGTGAGAGGGAGTGGTGTGTGTGTGTGTGTTTCCAGTCCCAGTGTCCCATTTCCTAAATCAAAGGCACACTTCCTTTAGAGCATTGTGACTGTATGTGCAAAATTGTGCAGGATTTGCACCTTTGTGTTGCAAATCTAATGTAAAATCTAATCTTTGTATTTTAATTTGTTGCTTGAGAAAAATTATTTTTGCTTTTGTCATTTGTTTTGGCTTTGTTCACGCAACCCCACCCGTTTGTTTCTTTGTTTTTGCTTATAATAATTACCGTGTGTTGAAATTCTCTTTGTTTTCCACAATTATCTTCAAATATTGCAGATTTATACACTTAACATTTGCTCTACTTTAAAATCTAGAGAAATATTTTTCCTCACCCAGTTGGTAATTTATTTAATTTTTTAATTCATATATGCAATCAACTCTTTTGTGGGCTATGATTCAAACATTTTGGCAGTGGAGTAACAGAAATAAGCTTTGATGTTTTTTTCTTTTACAGCACAAAACTTACCATTACATACGTATAAAAATAAAGCCACATATTGGTAACAAGGGTTTAAGTGCGTGTTTAGAACTGTTGTTATGATCAAATGTTTACATCTATAATCGGATTGTGCTGTTGCCATTTAACTGATCATTTTGTAGAAATTAGCTGTCCCAGTTCTTGTGTGTTTTGTTGAGAATCATGCTTCACTTCCTGTGAATTGTTTGCATATTTTTCATGCTTATTGTTTTGTTATGATAGTCTTTTAGAGTTTGTGAATGTTTTAAACATATGTATTTTGTTACGCATGCAGGGGGTGTAATTTACTCCCTGCTTGGACGAAATGCATGTTTTCTGTTCATGCACATAATGAGAGAGAGAAACATGCACAAAATGCTCTCGTGAGACTTTTTTTCTTGGAAAACTGTAATTCCCTCTTTTCCTGTGTGTGTGTGTGTGTGTCCGCCCAGTGCCCATCCTCTTCTATAGTTGTTTACAGATACATTTGCTAAGTTTTTAGGATGTTTGTAGCTCTTTAGAAGGAGGATTAAAATGGGTTTCCATTTTAAAGGAAATGGTTCACCCAGAAATAAGTAATGTTAACATTTTAGCCCATTGATTTGAACCTTTTCTTCAATTGAAATGCTTTTACCTTCGGTTTTTCTGTGTATGTGTATGTTGTTTATGGTCATGTTTGCATGCCAAATGCATAATTAACAGTGGCCCAGTAGTCCACGACACAAAGAAATCACCACAATGCATAGGACTAATTTCATTGTGTTGCGGCTTGTTCTGCTGTGTTGTGCAACCATAAGTACTATGTTTTTTAATGCTTTAAATGACAAAAATCACCAGACATTATGAAGCCAGGGATACAAATTGTATCAGCTTGACTGATTATGAACAGGAGGAAAATGAAATGTAGAAATTAATCATATTTCATAAGATGGGGTTAAGTGCTAAACAAATGACGAACTAAAACAATATCCTTATCAAACCAGCTTTTCAAAAAATACTTCTGTGTTTATACAAAATACAATGGTCATTCCAAATAACATAACGCTGCAGAGCAAAATAGTGCTTGTAGTGCACTTTCCAAGCTAACAAAGCTTTACCATGAAAGCCCTTTCTCAACCTTATAATCACTTCTAATCAATAAATAAAATTGAACTCAAAATGTAATTTTAAAGTATTATTTAAAGTAGAGAATTTTTTTAAGGGAATTTATAATAACAGGTTTACAGGTAAATGTAGTGCACACAATTCTTCCAACTTTTTAACAGTTTTATTATCCAAATCTATAGTTGAAGCAATATGGGTTAGTCTAGAATTTCCTTTTTCTTTTGACAGAAGAGTCCATTAATAACCAAAGATTAAATTGACTAAATCTTTTCAAACACCACCTTTATTGGGAATACCAGCTACATGTAAAAGGGAGTTTTTCAAGACCAACCCCTGGTTTCACAGGCAAGGCTTAATTCCACTAAGACTAGTGCCCTGGTCCTAGATTAAATGTAAATTTAAGCTGTTTCAACTGAACAAAACTTGCACTGACTGATCTTAAAACAGAATGCTTTTTTCTAAGACATGGGAATGAAAATAACTTAAATGTCTAATTGAACTATGACTTAACCCTGGCTTAGGTTAAGCCCTGTCTATGAAAGAAAAAGAAAGTTCTTCAGATTATAAAAAGGTAAGAAAGATAAACAAGATAAAGAAGATAAAGAATGGTTCTTTGTGGAACCAAAAATGGTTCTTTTTAGCATCGCTGTGAGGTACCTTTTACGCATCCTTTTATTTATTTTTTTTCAATTGTATGACTAAGTTCAGGTGGTGACCCTTTGCAAAAACTCTTTCTTTGAAGAAGAACTCAGAAGAACTCTGAAAAACAGTTCGAGCAAGATAAGAGGATGAATGCACAAACAAGTAGTTGGCAGGAAATCATGTTTGATAGCATATCATATCTTTTTATTTCAAGCAACTTTCTTTTATCTTGTTTGTGCAGTTCCGTATAAAATTCGTTTTTAGCGTGCGACTGCAGATATGGCAGGGTTCAAATCCTGATACAATTGCTTTCCTTTTAATAAGTAAATATAAGATTATGGAATTCAGTGGAATTGATGTCGCTTTAATCACTGAAGACCAATGGGGGGGTTTTCAGTCATCAGAGAGTGTGAATAAGAGTACTTCAGCCTCTTAGAGGTCATCAGTCTGTTTGTGTTTTCACGTTACACATGATCTTAGGCCTTAGGCAGCTGCGATCTTCTTTTCCTCTCTGTTGAACAGGTTTCCTGTTGAACAGCTTTAATGTGGGTCAGTGTCATTATGTTGTTATTGTGGCCCCTCCACACTTCCTCAGTTTGAGGATAAGGCTGTCTGTGGAGAGAATGATTGTCTTTGAAAGGCTACTAAGATACAGTAGGAGTACATCACCTGCTCACCAATTATTCCTCTTCAGTGAATGGGTGCCATCAAAAGAGTCCAAAGCATATATACATAACTTTATTTTGTGGGAAAATGTTATGGTTGGATTATGTATTCATTTATATAGCTAGATAAACATGTGTCCTGCAGGTGTATGCAGTTGGAGGTTATGATGGACAGTCTAGTCTCAGTAATGTGGAGGTGTACGACTCATTCTCCAACCGTTGGACTGAGGTGGCCCCCATGAAAGAAGCAGTCTCCTGTCCGGCAGTCACCAGCTGTGCGGGAAAGCTTTTCGTCATTGGAGGAGAACCCTTTGAAAACAACTGCTCCAATAAGGTGAATGTGAAACAGTACTGAACACACCCACATTACAAAATTAGAAAGAACTTGATGTAAAACACTGATGCATGTGAATTTTTCTTTTCTTTCTTCCCAATGCTGGCCAACCCTTCCCGCAGTAGTGCTTTTGAGTAGGTGTCTTGAATAGGATAACCTTGATTTTGTTTAGGCCTTTTTTGTCTCGGCTTCAAAAAATATGCACATCCCATAATTCCTTTATGGAGTAGGTAGACCATAACTAGAACAGCAGATAACCAGCCTGTCATGCTGGCTCTGCTCTGGTGAGCAGCATACTTTGATTAGGCTTAACTGGTTTGCTGTTAAAAGCTGTTCTCCAAGCCTGACGAGCTGAAACATACATCAAAACTAGCCTGACCTGGCTAGGACACATTTTTGACTTGCTTAATATGGGTCGCTTGTCGCTTGAGTTTTGTTTTATTTTGGTTTTTGGTTACAGTGCTGCTTTTTTTTTTTTTTTGAAAATAGCTAAACCTATCTAAACAGCCAGCAAGTGTTTGTAATATGACTAATTGTACGTTTTTTCTCACATACACTACTGTTCAGAAAGTAAGATTTTGTAATGTGATAAGTCTTATCAAGATAAATACAGTATGTTTAAATGCAGTAAAACATTATGAATGTTATCGACATTTTAAGTAACTCTTTTATGTTTGAAAACATTTTAAAATATAATTTATTCCAATGATGGCAAATCATCATTACTGCAGTCTTTATTGTCTTCAATAATCTTCGATATTTCTAATATTCTGATTTGATCTTCAAGAAGCATTTCTTCTTATTACCCTATCAATGCTGAAAACAGTGGTGCTGCTTAACACATTTGTAAAACTATTATTTTATTTTCACAATTTTTTTATATACAAAACACAAAAACTGTACTGTTCTCAGATTTTTGAAGATTTTTATGAGAGGGGTCCTGTTGAGCTGTAACAGTCCAAAAATGTGAGCATCTTTTTGAACACAAGGGCTGTTAATGGCAGATGGGTAGTGAATGTGTGTTTGTGCAGGTGGTCTATAACCTAGTGGACAGGTGGGCCTGCATTCTGTGCTTATTGTTCTCAGACACTGCTGCCATCTCGGGTAACATCTCACATGGGATCCTCTCATTGATTTCTAGTGCTCAGGTTACTGCATTCTTTACTTGCCATCTGGAGCGAGAGAAAGAGAAGAGAAAGACATGAAAGGGAAGGATCTGATGTAGTTTAATACAAAGCTCTCTTATACAAAATCTGGCATGTTCCTCCATATAAGTGCTGCATCTGTCATCTGAGAGTTTTCAAATGGTGTCTCTTCGACAATATTTCTTTACTCTCTGTCAGCATGCGTGTCTTCAGTGACATCCATATTGTCAATCTTTCTTAATTCTATACATCAGCTAGCACAGAGAAAGATTGTTTGCACTGAAGAGACCAAATATTAATTTACCAGTTTGTTCTGGTTTTCGCCCGCAGAGCCTGTTCTCTGCTTTCAGCTCATTAAATAGGATATTGTGCTGAAAACTATATGAGGAATATACAAAGAGTGTTTTATCACCATTATAACATATTCATGCATTTTTAATATATATACAAGTATGTATGTGTATATATAATGCATGTTTTTTCTTCTGGAGCATCAGTGTATCAGTGTATTTTGTATGATTCCTTTTATTTTGCGAATTCTGAAAGGGGGATTTAGACTTTTGACCTCAACTGTGTATATATTGCAATTTATATACACTGATTTGATTCACTGACAAAATCTCTGATCCAAAAAAAGTGACAAAAAATAATAAAATAAAGCTGAGAAGTCAGATCCAGTGCTGTTGGTGTTAGCTGATACAGTTAAAAACATATCAATCAACCTTTCTCCATTGTGTTTCAGGTCCAGTGTTATGACCCAGAGTCCGACAGCTGGCAGCTGAAGGCGTCTATTCCCTTCACTAAACCCAATATCTCTGCCGTTTCTCTCAATCACCTCATCTACGTATGCGGCGGCCTCACCAAGTCCATCTACTGCTACGATCCTTCACAGGACCACTGGATGCATGTGGGCCACACCTTCAGCAGACAGGTACCTGAAGCCTAGTGAAAACCTCAAAGTTCCTCTCATTTAGTCTCGTGTACTGATGCTGTCTCTGTGTAGGAGAGTTGCGGTATGTCCATTTGTAATGGAAAGATCTACATCCTGGGTGGACGGGGAGAAAACGGCGAAGCCTCTGACAACGTTGTGAGCTACGACCCGGCCTCTGGCATCATCACATGCACGTCTGCTATGCCTCGTCCCATCTCCTACCATGGCTGCGTTACCATACACCGTTTTAGTGAAAAACAACACAAATTCTGAAAGCATCTGAAAACGTATACATATAGGCTGTCCCAAACGTGAAGCTGTAGACTCTTTGCATCACTTATATTTAGTGGCCACTGATTTTTTTTATGTTATTTTTTCTAGAACTTATGCAGTTATTTCTAACTATATGCACTATAGAAGTAGCACCATGTTTAAGTGCTGCAGTTGATTTTATCTTCATGCCAAAGCTCTGGTTACTTGTGTGACAGCAGTTCAAGGAAGCAACCTGTTTAAGTATGTAAAACATAACCTTCGGCATAACTGAAATGCGTTCTGAGAATAAGTCAGATCTGATTGAGTAACACAAAGATGCTTTGATATTGATAAAGACTCTACAAATGCACACTTCCTCTAATATCTTTCTTTCTTTTTTAAGATTTGTTTTGTAATTTTTTTGCCCTTGCTTTTTTCCCCCCAAATGTGCATTAGTTTATGCCTTTAATTTTTTGTTGTTGTTGTTATTTTGTAGCTATCTTGCATTTTGACAACGTTTGTAAAGTCTGCAGACAGAAACTTATCTTCCGTTCAGTCTTGGTGTGATTTTATGCCTCTGAGCTTAAACAATAATATTATTTATATATATATATATATAGTACTTTCTATATAAATATATATATATATATATATAGAAAGTACTTAAAGACAACATCGGACATGCTGTATGTTTTTTTGCGTTCTCTAAGGCTGGAAACCACACACCTCAGTGATAAACAGCTCTGATTCTGGTCAATGAATTGTCACGTCAGGTTATTGTTATAGGTTCTTTATGAACCGTTCAGCTGTGAAATGATTTTTTGTCCCTGTGTATCATATCTGTATTTATGTGTCTTCTTATCTTTAGTGTGACAACCAGGACGTGCCTTTCTGATCATTTTTTTTTTTTTTTTTATAAATCAGAGCCCCAATCATGCACTTGTATGAACTAGTGTTAGTAATATATACAGTCTACTCATTTAATGTTATCTGTCTTATTTGTGCTTTGTAAACAATCTCACAGCTGCAGATAGCATATGAATTTGAGTTGAACTGCTGAAAATTCGTGTTTTGCGTGTATAGTCGTGCGTGTTGAAGTGCTCTAGTACTTATCAGTACTGGAAGCAGACCTGTAGCTGTCAGAATAGTTTTGTGTAATTCATCTGAACGTGTCAGGCAGGATGCTGGCAGCTAGTTTACCCAAAGCACTGCGTCTCCTGCATTTCTGCCTGCAATGAAAATATGAAATACATAACTGTGTCTGTATATACTTATTTATATATTTTCATATACAAAATGTTGATTTGTCCTTCGATCATTTTGATTGATACCAGGTGTACTGGTATAAACTTTTTGTAAGTGTTATTTTGACAACATACTGTATGTTCCATTATACCTTTTTTTTTTTTAAATAATATCTAACAATATTTTTTTTAACCCAGCTTTATACTGCTTATCTGCGTTAGATGTGTTTTGTAGAATTGTATGGACATAGCTGGTCCGAGCTCTGAGTTGGCTTTCAGCACATTCATGAGTATAACCTGGTATTTTGTTGCAGTAGAGACGGCTAAAAATGCAGTTTCGGGCCATTTCATTTCAATGGAATGAAACTTCAGCTATAATTGACGTCCACAGCATAAGAAATACTGGACATGTTTCAAATATAACAATAATAAACCATACTTTGTAAAACTGCAAAAGTGCCTAATAAAAAATGCTCACTTGCAATAATTTATGTTGTCTTTGTGGACAGCCCTCTTCATTCTTGTTGTTACAGGAAACGGGCATTCCTTTGCGTACTTGTGCATTATTCAAGATTCTATGGAAGTACCTCAAATGGAAACCTGAGCTGTATTCCTCATACTCTGAAGATACATCAGGCTGATACATGACATAATCCCACTGAAGAGAAAAAAGTTTGCTTCCTCATTCTGAGCTAATGACCTCTTTACAAATACAAAAAAGCAAAAGACACTATATTTTACAGTCTATTGGACGTTCACAAACCAAACTTGAAATTTTTATGAGTTCCTAGCATAGATTGAAATATGAATTATATGGTTACAATAAGGATTTTTGTTTAGCCGTTTGACTATAAACTTTTGTTATTGTTGTGTGTAGGACATAAAGCTAGTCTATATATTTGATAAAAGATTTATATACTACAGAAACAAAGATAGCATATATTAACAGTCTTGTATACAGCTAAGAAAAATGAACACAAAACATTTGTCTTTGAATCTATTGGCTGAATTAGGCATAACTGGTCAAGGCTTTTAAGTACAGCCCAAAAAGTTTGGCCCATAAATGTACACGTCTCAGCTCATGCCCGGACTTAATGCATTTTCTGTGCTAGTTTTGAGCGGGAAATCTGTCGACAGTATTGAAATAATGTAAAAATCTCTTACCAGAGCAGTGAGTATTATTTTGTTATTGGTAGCTGAAGGCATATTTGAACTAATGTTGTTATGTTAACCAATGAACCATACTGTAAAGTGTTGTACCGTTTCCTTTATGAGTGGAAATACGAAGCAACATGCATGATGACAAAGTGAATTGATAGTGTTCGCGTTTTCTAAATTATTAGTTAAAGCAGGGCCCCTCAGGTGACAAAGGCTGAAGTTTTGACGTGTTGATGTGTGAAGAACTCCTTGGAATCGATGACTGGAATGTTATTTTAAGAGACAAGGAAAAGATAAGCTACAGGTTGAATGTGAAACTGTAAATACCTTAGTGGAAAACGGTATGAAAAATACGAGAATGTTATGCTTCTTAACATTTCCTAAAATCATACAGTGTTATTTTAGTAACATCGAGACACTATTACAAATCGTATTATAATATTTTATAATAGGCTATAAATGTAATATCAGTTTTCATTAATAGATTTTACATTTTATTTTTGTCAAAATTCTAGTTTTTATTATTTTTACTAGTTGTTTTTAAATACATGATTACAGTTTTATGAATTTTCATTTCAGTTTTAGTTTATTTTCTAGTTAACCTAAATTAATATTTTGCTGAAATGTTACAACATACAACTGCTACAACATACAATCTACCATCACAGTCTTTAGTAGTTAAAAAAACAATTAAAATGCATATAGTGCCAAAGTAGAAGATGTGTGCCTGTTCTCTTTTAAACATACACGAGCAGTATTACACTAACATGATGGTGAGATGTTGTTGTTTTTTAAATGTGGTTTCCAGCGCCACCCTTTGGTCATACTCGGGTATAGCATGGCCTAACTCTATCCAACGCCAAAATTTCCTCTTTTTTTTGCATATACTGTCTCCTGGCGGATTGTATTTTCAGAAATACATAGATTATATGTTAACAGAACTTTTTTGGGGGGGGCGGATTCGTGTGATGAACTGAAAGCCTGTGTGTAATGTTAACTGGCTGGTGGGCATACAGTGTATTATCTGAACTACTTTTATAGCCTACTGTAAATCTGAAGCATATATTTTGAGTTTCTTGTATAAAGATCCAATTTATACTGTGAAAGGTTTTCTATTAATCATTGCATTGTATATTTACTATTCATAAAAACGTATTTGTTTAACACTTTCCCCGTCTGAATATTTCCACGGGCCCACTGGGGGTCCCTGGATCCCAGCTTCAAACCCCTGATCTCGCTAATGTAGGCCGCGCGCTCTCTGCGCTCTTTCCTGAACGGGAACGCGCCCTGCACGAGTTCGTGTGGCCGCGCGAGACTTTCGTGCGCGCGAGACCTACCGAAGCTAACGGCTAAGCACCTCACCGTTAAACACCTCACCAGCCAATTCAACGTAGGTTTAACGTGTAAAACACACACTGACCACTTTTGTGCGTGTTTACGTCACGTTTCGCGCAGTTTATCAATGGGTTAGTGGTGTGCGTTGTGCAATAACTGCTTAAAAAGCTGTTGTTTTCTTTAGCGTAGTGTGTGTGTCAGATTAGCAGCGACTTGTTTTTGTTGTTAGTTGTTTTTAAACATCTGCAATAACTAATATCAGTTTGTCAAGGGAATATTATCACACTTGCGTGCACATATACTCTAGGGTTGTGTCTCAAAATCTAAAAAGCTGCCTACCTAGGACGCATTTTTAGACATTACATGCAAGCAGGTAAGCAGCTGTAAGTTTTGAGACTCAGCCAATGTTCTGCCTGTTCAAGATTGTTGTTGTTTATGTGGCATGTTGTGTACTGTGTCCTCAGCCCAGCCAATGAGTGATCATGTCTGGGATAAAAAGGAAAATAGAGGACAAAGATCCTGACTATGAGGACATCACTCAAGTGCAGGAGAACAAGAGGAGCAAAGTGGTGGAGCAGAATGGTAAGACTAGGTTCCTACTAGTGATGTAGAATATCACACTAGTTATTTTTTAATCTGCTTGTTTGATTTTTACCAGCCCGTGAAGCTGCGGTGCAGAAGATTGAAGCAATCATCAAGGACCAGTTTTCTCTTGAGATGAAGAGTAAAGAGCATGAGATCGAGGTTATCGGGCAGGTCTGTCCAATATTCAGTTTATTTTCGTGCTTTGAAGTACTTTATTCAGCAGTGCAACAAGTATTGAGAAACTGTATTTAAGTTCAGTTATAGTAGGGGTGGGAATCTTCAGATACGTCACGATCCGATTCAGATTCTGGGTGTCATGATCCTATTCCAAAGATATTCTTGATCTACTTTTTTTCCCCTAGTTAATTCTTCTGCTGTGTAAAAGCATCTTTACATCTTAATCAACGTTGGAGTTTCTATGCTTTTTGTTTTTAGTTGGAATATTTGTGTGTGTGTGTGTGTACTGCCATCTTAAAAGTATCTTGGTTTCACAATTCAGTTCAACTACAATTATTATTATTATCAACTCAATGGCCTGGTTTCACAAACGTGGCTAAGCTAGGACTAGGCTTTAGTTAAATTAAGGTGTCTAAACAACTTTTACAAAAAGCCTTAGAAGTAAACATTTAGTAGACACACAACAATGACACTGGCATATTTTAAAATATGGGAAGGGTGGGGACAAGCTCAGAATCAATTCTGAAATATTCAGAATTGTTGAAGAGAGAATCTTGATGCATCCGAGAATCAATTTTTCTCCCACCCCTAAGTTATATACAGTTGTAATTTATAAAGTCAAAGTACTGGAGACAAACTAAACACCTAGGGCCGGTTGCACCAGCTGGACGTAAAAAAGCTGGGCGTAAGTTGGACTTAGTTACGTCTAGCTTTCCGCTCAATATTTACACCGGTTGCACCATCAAAAACTACGACCAGGCGCAGC
>JAUMHR010000029.1:2835210-2863581 GCA_032361145.1 Enteromius fasciolatus
AAAGTTGCTTAAATACCTTAATTTAACTAATGCCTAGTCCTGGCTTAAGCTAAGCCTCGTTTGTGAAACCGGGCCTATGTGTTTGCATAGGTTAATAGTAATTATATATTTCCCTTTTTGAGCTTATAATATGTTACAATGATATTCAGTTCTCAGGTTCATTGTCATAATGTGAATGTGTCATGGTTTAGTGGAATTGCTTATCTGACAAACAAACATTTTTCAAATTAAAATAACATTATTTTTCCCCTAAAGCATTTTTGCAGTCATTATTAAAGTCAAACTGGTGTAATTGTGAACTCTTCCTTTGTGTTTTATATTGTGGATAATTTTATTTTGCCAAATGATGTAATTCATGTAAAACAAAATACAATAAAAATCCACACCATTTATGTTCTACATCTCTCTTTTCATCAGATTTCATCATAAACCAGCATTTGGTGAAAGTACTGACTGTCTTTAAGCTCACTCAGTGGTATTCAGCACTGATTTATTCAGTAACACCCTCTGATCTGTAATGAAGAACTAGATTGCTGTCACAAGCGTGGTACAGGAACAAACGAACAGAGATTCAAGTTCACAAATAACAATCTTGAATCGAGAGAGGTGGACAGACAAGCAAGGTAACGCACAGTAACCTTAATACCAGACAACATATACTGAACTGAGGAGAACTTATAAAGGGAGGACAAGGATGGATAATTAACACGACACACCTGAACACAATGACACAATTAACAGAAACGAGGTCACACTGAGACCGAGTACATGACGAATGAAAACAGGAGTGACAACTGCACATTGCTATTCCCACATATTCAATAAAAATCAACTTTATAGTATTAAACAGTGTTTTGAAGGAACCAAAACTCCACCGCTCTTCCCTGGTCAGACAAAACCAGTAGTTTCTAGGCTGCAACAAAGTCAAATGTGCAGAGGACTCATCTGGTTCCTGTGGTTTTGTCTCAATGGCCATTGGGATGATATGGTTTTAACTGGGAAATTGTCTCTGGGGATCATGTCCTGGTCTCTGCTGACATTTAGGGCTATAGAGGTCATCTCTCGGTACTGATCCACTGGTCTGGATATGGACTGGATTCAGGTGGCTGGAGTGATCATCTGATCTGGATACAGTCTGGATCTGGGCAGTGACCTCAGAATAGAATTAAAAGATATATTATTATTAAAAAGACATATTAGTTAGGATGCCATAAAATGTTATAGGAAGTGTTCATGGTTTTGGGTGGCCTAATTAATGTAGCCTAATAATCAGAAGCCTAAAACAGAAATTTGTTAGTGTGTTAAATGTAACCACTCAGACTAAACTGTACGTTACCATCCCTTCTGTGGATGGTAATATAGTAGGGGATGTAAAGCTCTGTGTTAATGTATACACTTACTCTTTACATTGATCTGGGACAGGATCCTGGAGGTTCTTCAGTCAGCATTACTCTCCTTGCTCTGAATTTGTATTTGAGGAACTGGTACAATAACCGCACACATAGAGGGTAAAAACAGATTAGATTATAAGGCAAACCTTCCATTCTAAAAATACAGAGTATATAAATAGAAATGGAGATCATTAGAATTTCACATTTTTAGTGTGAGATTAGTATCTCACATTTGTAATGTCTTTTGACTAGGGCTGTCAAATGTCAAATTTAATCAAATTAATCAGGATTTTCAGTGGATTAATCATGATTAATCACTATTTGCAACGACACCTGAATCCTAATCATTTTTTTCTGAAACGCATACAAAAAGATATAACAAGACACAGATACATAATTTTCATAATGCGCTGTCTTGACCAAAGTGTTCACAACAACCCTGTCAGCAAGACTGACAGACTGTGACACTTCCCTGCAACATGTGAGCGCCACAGTTCATGTGTTTATAGCGTGTAACACGATTTGTGGCAACTATGTTGAGTGCACTGACAGTCCCGATGGTTGTTGTCTTGCCCCCATTTAAGTCCAACAGACAGGAACTGTTTACAAGCCTCCGCAAAATGACGCTCCTCAGTTTTTAATATAGTCACCGTAAAAGACTTCAGTACCCACGTGTCACTGCTGCAATGTGCAGTTACTCCGAGGTAATTGTTGTCCCACTTTCCTGACAAATAATTCGTCACACTGCGCATGCGTGAAATGCGTTAAAAAATTAACGTAATTAAAGACAAAAAGTAATTAAAAAAGTAATTAACGCCGTTAAGGCGTTATTTTTGACAGCCCTACTTTTGACATAATGTAAAGCCTGTAAAGCAACTTACGTAGCCATTTACTTCAAGATTCTTAAGAAGAGAAATATTTCACAAGACAAAAACCTGCACGTATTCTGCATTGGTTGGGAACATGAAAGATAAAATTAATAGCAGTGAGCCATAAAACTAAGCTAAACAATATTTAATATGTTTTTATTAATAAAAAGGTACTATAAATACTTACCAGATATCAGTGAAGAAAGGATGAACAAAATATAAATAAATTCACATACCTGACTTTTATTCTTGGATTAATTCTGACGTTTCTTTATCGGAGTCTGGTCTGAGGAATCCAGGGAAAGAATGACAAAACCAGCAGTAAATTCAACTTGAACCATTGTAATTACCAATGTACCTATTAAGACATATTACTTAAGGTTATACTTCACTTTTTTGTTGTTGTTGATGACCAATTTTGATGGCATTCTGTTGGTACTGGTTCAAGATTAAGCACCTCCAGCTCGCTAAATTTGTTTGAATTGGGTCCGTCTTGTTCTTTTCAGCTCTTTATTTTCAACTTTTAACAGTTTTTACTTTAAGTTATTACTTTTGTTAGTGCTTTTGCTTTTTTCAGTGCATTTTTCACTATTCAGATTTGTTCAGTTTTACTATTTTTATTTAGTTTTAGTAATTTTAGTACTTGTTATAACTACTTATTTCAATTAGTTGCCATAAAAGCATTTTCTCATTTGAACTTGTTCATGTTTTTAATCAAATTGTTTTTTTATTTCAGCTTTAGTTTAATAAAACACTGGAATATATCCCTTAATAAAAGTGTCATTGTATATTACCTCATGCAATGATGTCATCTGTATTTTTCTGCATGTTTAATTTATTAATCATCAGGTGCTCAAAAAAAAAAAAAACTATATATGTATATATATATATATATACACACACACACATATATATATTTATTTGAATTATTATATTAATTTGAGGGAACAACTACACAAGTTGAAGAGCATGAGGCAGGAGCAGAGGATGAAAATAAAAAATTAATGCAAATTAATTATAATCATTCATGCAAAAAATGCATTGATTCATGCAAATAAATTTCCTTCACTGGCCCTCCTTTGCCCTCTAGTGTTTGTATGTAAAATGACAATCTTTACTGGTAAATGCAAAATCAAAGTTCAGTTTGACCGCAAAGTTGTTTTTTTCTTCAAATACTTATTCTGCGTCTCATTTGCTTATATTTTAGATAAAAAGTCAGAAGGAGAGAGGAAAGTTGTTGTGGGTAATTTACAGAGGTTATTTGTAACAAGATCACAGCAGCTATTGCATAAGAACACTTGCAAGATTCTTTGCTGGCAAACACACTCACAAGAATTATGACTTTCCATGTCACAAGTACTAATAAATCAGCAATATCACTGAGTGTAGCAACAACTGAAGTGCTTACGATTTAGAATCTGTACGTGCAAACTTTAAATAATGCTGCAACAGAAGAACAGCAAGTACACAACTGTGTTTATTGACTAAACACAAAGTAGTTCAAACTTTACATGACAGGCTTAAATTTAGGGCCCAAAGGAAATTGAAAATTCAAAAACAAACTATACAGTGCAGTATCTCATTCATAAATTAAGGCACAGAGCTTACTGTATTAAACATTTTAGCGTTTTTTGTACCAGCCATTAAATATAGTGTAGCTATAACCTATAACCAAATCCTGAGCCGTGTGATAAGTGCCGAACATGAGATAGCCAACTTGAAAAATAAACAGAAAGTCACACACAATGACATCTGTTTAAAATATCAAAGCATATTTGTTCTGACTCAATGCCATTTCATCCCAAACAAATGAAATGTGACATATTCACTTTTAACTAGCAGAGATAAGCTTATTTTTACCAGTGAATAAAAAACAAAAAGACTCTCAATCTCACAATTCACACACTTTCTTGGTTTTATATCATAGTTTATATTTCACAGTATCTCGAGTTTTCTCAGAATTGCAATTTTACAACTTGATATACAACTAAGAGAAGAAAAGTCTTCTTGTGGGTTATAAAAGAGCCGTTTTGACTGCATTGCTGTAATATTGCGCTACTGACAAGCCAACCACAGAGTATGACAAGCAACCTCAAAAACTAGGATGTTCACGTTTTTTCCCCCATGACGCTTGAATTGAAAGTTCAATACGTTGTCATAACAAGAGTAAAGACAGTAATATTCTGTAGATCAACTGGCTCTTTTTTGACATCTGTGTAACATTGGGATGTTTTATTAGGTTCTGTAGATTTGTCTGAACATGCGTGTCTATCTGTACTCCTTCAAGTCAAGTATATATATATATATTTTATTTTTTTTTAAATCTGTTAGCTGTCAAAGGATGAAAGCAATCTTTGTCATAGCATTTTTCAGTATTTAAGGGAATTTCCCATAACTGTGGCAGCGCTGTTCAATGTATTGAACATATGGTATTCTTCTCTATGAAAGAAAAAGCTTTACCCAGCTAACGTGTTGATCATTGATTGAGCCTTGTGAGGTAGCGTCTTTAATCGTATTAGTTGCCTCACTCGTAAAGACGGTCCCTTGCTGCCACCTCCTGGCGTAATAATGTAACTGCACAGCAAAATGAGCTTACTCATACTGCTGAAATGTCAGGAAGTGTTGGAAGACAGCCTCTCATCAAGTCAGAATCGAGAATCTGATCTTACTTTTATACATACATTACTGTACCACTGAGCTTTTTTTTAATTGATTTTTTTATTCTGTGGAAGAAATAAGCTTCTGTAGGAATCTGGAAAATGTAAATAGTAAAACTAAAGTGCGTATCAGAAATCTGCGCGTTGCTTATATCGCAGGTGTCCTGTTCACAGTATAACACTGTTTTAATGTTTAAGGCTCTTTCGACAATTAAATCAAAACGTTTCATTTGTATACGTTTAAACCACGTCTCTTAGGCCTGATACAAAGGAACGATGCGTTTAATATTCTGCCTGCAGATGGGACAGATGGGTTGTGGCAAGGCCTGATAGCAGCGGAAACAGCAGCACACGTGTCCGCAGTCCAGCAGCACGCAGCTTCGCGGGTTGCTCAGGCATATCACACATGCGTTCTCCGGTACGTCCTCGCCGCCGTGCTCCTCTCCTCGTTCTCCTGCGCCCATCAGTTCAAACTCCCTCCTCATGTTCTCCTGCTCCAAGCGCACCTTCAGCTGGCGATAGTACCTGCGTGCCACCCACATCAGCACAGCCACTCCCGCCATCGCACAGACACACGCCAGCACCCTCCACACCTCCGCCTGCCCTTCCTGCTCCAGCTGCAGGGTCTCAAAGTCATTTGTGCTCAGGAAGTACTCTGAGCCGTCGGTGGGGGGGCGGATTTTTGGGAGGCGGTCTGTGTCCAGGATCAGCTCGCCCACTGCAGTCAAAGACGCACCCACTTTCAGCATCTCTTCCGTTTCCAGTTGACCTTTGGGCTTCTCTCCGCTCAGGTACTGACCGATCAGGTCCGTGAAGCCAATGCTGGCCTGATGGAACCTCTCATGGACGATTTCCATATCGGGACCCGTGGCCTCCAGGGGACAGAGCACACGCACAAATGCCTTGTTTACACCCAGCAGGTTAAAGGGCACAGCATTTACACGCTGGTGAAGCACACGCTCACTGTCTGTCCTGAAAAATGTCACAGATTTTCAGCATTGTTACTTCAGTGTCACAGGATTCTTCAGAAATCATTCTAATATGCTGATTTGCTGCTCAAGGACCATTTCTTATTGTTAGCAATGTTGAAAACAGTGAAATAGAAATTAAAAGAGTTTTGGGGACTGTTACTTTTAAAGGAATGCATTACAATGTTGCAACTCATAATAATTAATAAGTAATGTGTTACTATTTACTTTATGTAATCTGATTACATAACTTGCATTACTTGAAATTTGCTACCACCAACACTGATTATTCATTTTGATTGTCACTTTTGATCAGTTTAATGCATCCTTGCTGAATTTATTTATGTGTATTTATATGAGCAAGAGAAATGGACTTACCAAGTGCGTGCTAAACTGTTCCACACAAGTTTGTGTTCTCGGAGGAGCAGTTTCTGGATGACACCAACAGTGCCTTCTTGAAACTGACTCCTTAAAGGTTCCCCTATAGGCTGCACTGTACCTACAGAGAGAGAACGTCACAACAAGTCAGTGGAAGTGAAGGAGATCCAGTTACATTTTATAGATCAGCTGAGACATTATATGAAGGTTACCCTCAATGACCACATACTGCAGACATTTTCCTGGTGTGGCATTCAAAAGATCGGCTAACTTTTCATCCAGCAGCAAAACGGGAGCTTCCTTACATCAAAAACAAATTATTTCCTTTTTTGAAAAAATTTAACTTTTGTGTATCAGGCACTAATTACACATATACGCTGTCTAAATAGTAATTTATGCAATGTTACCCACTTTAAGTTTGTCCACAGTTTTGCGTTTTTTCCTGTAGATGTAATAAAGCAGACCAGAGAGAGCCACACTTGAACCCAAGCACACCATCTCCATTGTCCGGATGGGGAAATCCTCCATCTTCCACCTCACCCTCTTCCTCTTCTCTAGACTTCTGAACACAGAAGGAAATCCTAATGAACATTTGTAAGGTCCAAGATGAATCAACAGAACCTATGGTGATTTGATTCATCGTTGTTTTTTAGTCATCGTTTATTTAGCAAATGCTTTTGATTACATTAACACAGATTAATTTCTTAAGTTGCTTTAGCTCTCCTAAATAGGAGTTTCATTTATGATGTGGTGTTCAGCTGACACTGTTCGGCACGTTAAATAATCTATTGACATAAAGTAAAATAATATGTAATAAATAAATAATCCGTGCCGTTAACAACTTCAGACGTATGTTGGCTTAAGAGCCGGGTTTGAAAATGTTTTAAAAGATTGAAGGTTATAGTTTAAAGGCTATACAGGTCGAAATAACCAACAAACAAGATTTTCTAATAGACGCAAAGATGAAAGACAGAAAGATGATGAGTCTTGTTTGATAGTTTACACATTTAAATTTTTCAATTATGTCTGCAGTTTTGTTTTAATCGTCGATTTAAGGAAAACCGAACATACATAACAGCAATAAACACAAATCACCAAACAAGGCAAAGCATGTGTAACGTTAGACGGTCAAAACGAAATATGTGACCCATAAATGACCTTTAAAGACTTTTGTCTATTGATTTGAACATGTACATGCTCATAAATAAATATTCAAGTTCTGCCTGAAGCAACAGAAACGAATATCGCGTGAATAAGAAGCAGAAATCACCTTTAACACTCACGACTCTCCTGAACTCAGAACCGGAAACTACGATGTTGTTTAAGTCACGTGGTAAGGCAATGCGCGAGAACTTTTTTTAGGTTGCTGTGAATTAGTTTTTCTATTAATTTGGTGACACCAAAGGTAAACTTTATAAAGCCAAACGCATTTTAATCTTTACGTGGTTTTATTATTATGATAAAAAACAGTTCGTTGCAGATGCAGTTATCTTAATATATTGTAAATGAGATATCTGAAACATTTACGAACAGAATTCAGAAATAAGTTGAAAAAATTATATAAACAAACAAGCAAGCAAATATATAAATATAAATAAAATATAATAATAAAAAATAATGCAACTTTTAAATTTTTTTTCTCCAGGCTAGGGACTTTAAATTTGGAAGGACAGTCGGTTGTGATTGAATCCGCTGACTTCACCAAGGCGGCCAACATGGCAGGAGGAAAGAAGAAATCCTCTAACGTTACCCTACCATCAAAAATTCAGAAAACGCTTTCCTCCATATGGCAGGACAAACACATGGTGTTGTTCAAAGCAGAGTACACATTTTTGGTCACGGCCGTCCTTTGGTTCCTGGAAATTGGGATTAACATATGGGTGATCCAAAAAGTTGCATGTAAGTGCAGTAGAGTCAATCTCTGACATGATCTTTGGAGAAGTGAGCAACTAAATGCAGACTAAAGAAACTCCATACGGCTTATTTTCTGTGTATTCAAATAAGAAACCACTGCACGCTGTTAATGCGGTTGTTCAATTCCCTTTTCATGTATATTCAGTTGTTACACTTACCTTCCAAAATTATAGTCTGGTTAAGTTGTGTATTTGACCCGTCGATACTTCCTAAAAGGAACACGTGCACAGACCCACTGCTCATGTCTGTCAGTCACGCTCACCATAGAGCCAAAATGACAACATGACAGTGCATCGCAGTATGCAGAGAGATGCCAATTGTAAGTGCCTTCGTGATTGCCCTGTCTAATGATGCACGTGTTGTGTTTAGATACAGAGATCGACTGGAAGGCGTATATGGATGAGGTGGAGGGAGTTATTAACGGCACATATGACTACACACAGCTGAAGGGCGACACCGGGCCGCTGGTGTAAGTGTCATCATACTAAAACATTTCTGTAGAGTATTAGATGTCCAGTAATAATTTATTTTGCAAAAGTAAAAGACTGCAGTTTAAAAGATTTCATATTGAAAATTTAATTATTTTATTAAAGTTATGTAACTGGTTAATTTCTAATTATTAAATAATTGGTTAATTTTTTATTATTATTATTTATTTATTTATTTTACATTTCTAATATTTTAATCGGCTAATATTTTCAGGGCAGGGTTAATCTTACAGAAGTGCTCAAAACGAATAACTGGTAGACTTTTTATCACTTGAATTAGATTATAATTGAAATTTTAAAGCACTTCTACTACAAAATCAGATTTGTTTAGAGATTATTTTGTAATTAATCAATCCTCAACACTAGCAGTAGTATGGCATACTAAATTAAAATCTAGGCATTAATTATGTACTGGATTGTATGTGTGTTTCAGGTATCCAGCTGGTTTTGTGTATATATTCACTGGACTGTATTATCTTACTGATCATGGACAGAATATTCGTTTGGGTCAGTATATGTTCGCTGTGTTCTACCTCATCACCCTTCTGCTTGTGTTCCGCATTTACCATCACACCAAAAAGGTAATGACCGCATATAATGCAAATCCATGTAGTTTACCATATTCTGTACATTCTGTTTAGTCACTTTTTACTTTACCCAAGAATAGCCAGGATCTTTTCACTGAGATTTTAACATATACAAACCACTGTTCAAATGTTTGGGGTCGGTAAGATTAAATTTTAAAAGAAAAAGCTGTGTCTCATAAATTCTGAACTTTCTTTTAATCAAAGAATCCTGAAAAATATGAGCGTTATAGTCAAATATAAGCAGCACATCTGTTGTCAACCTTGTTAAAATAAGACCTGTTTTTAAGCACCAAGTCACATGTGTGTTAAAATGATCATGTGTGTGACACTGAGGACTAAAGTAATTGCTGCTGACAATTCATCTTTGCATTGCAGGAATAAATTACATTTTAAAATAGATTTAAATTTAGAAGAAAAAAAAAATAGTTCACAATATTTCTGTTACTGTATTTTGATCAAATAAAAGCAGTCATGGTCAGCATAAGAGATTCTTTCAAAAATCTTACTTACCCAAAACCTTTAAATGATGGTGTGTGATTTATGTAATGCAGTGTACATTAATTCTACAACATGCATTAATTCTATGACCCCTTTATCCAACTTCAGCTAAACACATACTGCAAGCCTCTTTAATGCAAGCCTTAATAAAAACCATTGTCATTCAGCACCAACTCATCTCTAGTGTACAATAACAAACACCTTACTAATAATGCAGTGCATTGCTAATTTCTTGTTTTGTGTTTCTGACATATACAAATAACAGAGCTTGTCTGTTTATTCTTCTCTAGGTTCCTCCGTATGTGTTCTTCTTTGTCTGCTGTGCTTCGTATCGTATTCACTCCATTTTTATCTTGCGTCTCTTTAATGATCCTGTGGCCATGATGCTGTTATTCGGAGCTATCAATCTCTTCCTGGATAGCCGCTGGACTCTAGGATGTGCCCTCTACAGGCAAGTAGAAACACTTTCATTCTACATGGAGTAAGAGACGAATAGTAAAAGAGATAACGGTAACAGTGTGTGGGCATTTAAAGTATGCATTTGTCCGTGCTGTGGACAGTTTAGCTGTGTCTGTGAAGATGAATGTTCTGCTCTTCGCTCCTGGACTCCTCTTTCTCCTCCTGTGTGAGTTCGGCCTATGGAGAACTTTACCAAAACTCATTCTCTGTGCTGTAATTCAGGTTAGACACACACACACACAAACACATATCCATCAAGTGAATCAGCTTTTGTTTTACACCAGTTATTAATGTACCACTTTGTTTTTCTCCTTTTCAGCTGGTGCTGGGTCTGCCGTTCCTCTTGGTGAACCCCGTCGGGTATGTTAGTCAGGCGTTTGACTTGGGCAGACAGTTTCTGTTTAAGTGGACGGTGAACTGGCGTTTTCTTCCTGAGGATGTGTTCTTAAGTCGATACTTCCACTTGGCTCTGCTGTTGGCTCACATTACTACACTGGCCCTGTTTGCACTGAAGAGATGGAAGAGGTACAACAATCAAAACACAATTAAGCCTGGAGTTACTAGCTGTATTTTAAGAGATTTAATCACCTTAAATGTTTAGAAAATTGTCTTAAAATTATTTTTAAGACTTTTAATTGGTCTGGTAATTTTAATACATTTTAATCTTGGTAATTTTAATTGGTCTTGCAGCTAAAACAAAAACATTCCTATGTTCTTTATGGTTTTCTGACAGTGTCATTTAAAATTTGTCTATTACAGGTCTGGGAACAGTATTTGGTCTATTCTAACAGATCCATCTGCGAGAAAAGAGACTGTACACAAGCTTAATGCTGATCATATCCTTTTAACGTTTTTTTTTTTGTTTTTTTAATCAAATGTGTTATGGATTGGACTTTGCACTATCTGTTGTAGTTGATATGATATAAATAGTTCCTTAACCCGGATCATACAGACAGTTTTGATTCTTTTCACTTCTAATTTCATTGGGATGTGCTTCAGTAGGTCACTGCATTATCAGTTTTATGTCTGGTACTTCCATACGCTGCCCTACCTGCTGTGGAGTGGAGGAGTCAAGAAACTTGCCCACCTGCTCAGGTAAAACACACTTAGCTTTTGTTTCTATCTGTATATATTTTTGTGTATTATTTAGTTTAGCATGTGTTGTTTAGGAGTAGAAGTTTAGTGATGCTATTCTTATTCACTCTGTTTTAGGGTGTTGATTCTGGGTCTGGTAGAGCTGTCCTGGAACACGTATCCGTCCACCAACTACAGCTCTCTATCGCTGCATGTCTGCCATTTCATCATCCTGCTCTGTTTGTGGCTCAACCCGACCCCAGCTCTTCCATCTCAGAAGTCAGAAAACAAGGCTAAACGCCATTAAACCTATACCTGACCAGACAACTCGCTGTGTGGGATGTTTCCTGGCCTCAAGCTCTATCTGCAAGCTCCTCTACAAGAGGGACACACAGGGGTGGCCAGGGACCAGTACCCAGAGTCGGTATCAGGGGTTTTTGTTAATGGAGGACATTTGAAGGTTCTTACCTGGGGATTTCAGAGAGTTTACAATGCTTTTCAGGATTCTTACAGACTATGTGATGCATAGTCAGGGATGTGAGAAATGTGAATGAATCTTTATTGGAAGGACAATATAAATAATTATAATTTTTATTCAGCATATCAACACGGTTGACCTTTGAGACCTTGAAGATCTCTTCTTGTTGGCCAATGGACTCATTCAGGACGGTTTATTTGTACAAGATGTTAGATATAATAAAAATTATATAATATCTAATATAGGGTTGGTTTACCCATCATCATTAATTACTCACCTTCATGTCGTACCAAACCTGTGAGAACTTTGTTCAAGTTCAGAAGACAAATTAAGATGTTTTTAATGAAGTCCGAGAACTGTCTGGCCCTGGATAGACGGCAACACAGCTAGCACGTTTAAGGCACAGAAAGACAATAAGGACTTTGTTTAATTAGTCCACGAGACATCAATTGTAATTGTGTGAAAGAAAACAAACATCCTAACTTTATTCAACAATTGTTTCTCTTCTGTGTCAGTCTTCAGTGTAGAACCTGATGCACTGCAGCATGTTTACAAGCTGAGGAACTGAAGACCTAAAGCAAAATCAATGTGGAATTCAAGAGCTGGCATATAGCACGTCTCATTCTCGCCTTGTAAACATGGCGTAGAACATCTGGAACACGCTTGCTCCTGAGTCAGAAAAGTAGGTAGATTCATCACATGACGGCTGAACCACTGGAGTCACATGGACTATTTTAACGATGTCCTTGCTACCTTTCTGGGTCTTGAATGTGCCAGTTGTGTTGCTGTCTGTGCAGAGTCAGAAAGCTCAGATTTCATCAAAAATATAGTAATTTTATGAAAAACTCATACAGGTTTGAAAGGACATGTTGATGGTGAATTGTTTGAATGCTTGAATTGTTCAATAGTAGGCGTTTCCATCCATGCACAATTGCCTGAAAAGGTTGATGTAGTTACATTTATAGGGCACAAAGGAACAGCATAGATATGTTTTTCCATTTCTTCTTATTTTTTCTTTCTAGCATAAAGAGACATATTTGCTGAAATGCTTCATTTTTTTTTAAATCTTCTGATATGCTTGCGGTTGCTTTTTTTTTTTTTTTTTTGCATGATATGCATTTGCTTAATCCAAAGTGTAGCCGGTAATCACAATACAACTGTTGTCCATGATTTTATTTCATTTCCACCTTTTTTATTTTTACAGGCTCATGGTATGAAAATATGGGCAAAACCAGCCTGAGAGTTAAATGAATTAAAGCCCTTTTATGTTTGAAACAACAGTATCTTAAATTGTGAAGAAGCTTCATTTGCAATCATTAAGAGCATTTTATTGTATAGATTTGTAAGTGATTGAAAATAAAAAGTCAGTTTCATACCATAGTTATGATTCTTTCTATGATCGAATATGAAAAATATATCCCCAAGTTTGGCTGATTGTTTTTGTAATGTTACCTGCTTCAAAAGAACAAACTAAATCCAAGTTCCCAACCAGGCTAAAAGCAAGCAGTCATTGCCGAGTTCAATTACTGACAAAAACAAAACACAAATGAACTTACAAAAATACAATTTACCAATGTTGTTTAAATGGTTAACCCTAATACTGACCAAATCAGTCAATAGAGAAAGGGTGGTTTAAAATAAAGTCCAATTTGTCTAAAACTTGACCAAAGTAAGAAATAGATTAATCAAATTCAAGCAACTGTTCTACACTTCTGTTCAAAAAGTTGGGGTCAGTAATATTTTGAAAATGCAAGTCATTCATGCTCACCAAGGCTGAATTTATTTGATCAAGTTTTAAATGTTTTCTGTTTGAATATGTATTACTGTGATTACAAAGCTGAATTTTCAGCGTTGTTACTCCAGTCCTCTGTTACATGATCATTCAGAAATCATTCTAATAAGCTGATTTTCTGCTCGAGAAACATTTCTTATAATCAATGTTGAAACCAATTGTACTGCTTAATATTTTTGTGGAAACACATTTCTAATAAATAGAAAGTTCAAAAGAACAATTAAAATCAGTTATAACATTTACTTTTGATTAAAACCAAACTTTTGAACAGTAGTGTAAGTTAAGGCAAGAAAGTGTAATTTTGGCCTGCTGTACTTTATGTTTGGTGATTGGCTCCACAAAGCATCCTATACTAGTCATTTTGCTATTGCTAAGGTAAAGTGCTGTCATACTTGCAGTAAACTACATTCTACTGCATAAATAGACTGAGGCCCAAAGATTAAGGCAAAGCTTGTACGGTATTGTGGTCTGGGCATGAGGGGAAAACTGCAACATGACTTAAAATCCTTTATCTCCATCTTAAAGTAATTCTATTTTGCTATAAAGTTGAATTGCTAGTCTAGCCAACAGGTTTAATTTAAATTAAAGACCCAAAAACCTTCATCTTTGAGGTTTCAATTCCTGGTGGCTGCTGTTTTTTGGGGTCCTCTTTTACATGTTATTGGGGTTGTAGCACAGCACGTTCAGTTTGATGTTTTCATCCCAGTGGCGCAACAGCAAGAAAAGCTGCCTGGCCGCTGCCCTCAACCCTGCCAGGTCAACACCCTCTGGCAACGACTGACACTTCAGCCAGAAATCTGCTTTAGCAGCTACCAGTTCCCATTCCACAAAAAAACCAGCACAGCGGTGCTCCAGCCAGGCCAAAGCCACGGCTGTGGCCCAACTTGAGCTCTCTACATCCATCTGCGCCAGTTCTTCTCCGTGGGTTTCTGCAGGATCCAATGGAGGGCCTTCGCAAGTGTCAGTCTCAGAGCCACGCCCACTGTCGGCCTGCATGACCCCGCCTACCAACTTTGGAGAGCCTTCCTCCAAGAGATCGGCCCATGAGTCTCGCATGTGTCTCGCTGACGTGGGTGGTGAGGTACAACGGAAAGGAGGGCTAAGACTGCTGCGGTGGCTTAGGTACGGGGACGCTCTTTTCAGGCGGTCCAGAGGGATCTGGATGCACTCTGAGTAGGAATCAGACAGCAGAAACGCACCTGACGCCAACTGTAGGCGCACCTGTGGGGACACAAAAAGAGATGTAGGGGACTTTGACCTTATATGGGGATTAGTTTTGCAAATCAGTATGCAATTACACCAACCAGGGGCAAGTAGTCAGGCATGTCTGTCTCTATGTGTCTGTCAGTCTCTGCAGAAAGACAGTGAGATTTGAGAGGAGCTTGTTTTCCATTACTGCCCTTTAGTCTGCCGAGGTTGAACCTGGAGAACACAGAAATTCAGTGTGATTTAAATTAATTCCTAAGTGTGATATTTATGCGGGTCAGCAGCACTGACTTGGACCCGAAGAAACTCTCTACAGAGCGCTGAGAGCGAGAAGACACGGCCGATGGACTGATGCTTCCTCCTGTGCCTGAAAGACAGTATTATTAGTCCCACAATTCACTAATGAAATGCTGGGTCATTTTTAAGATATAGACAGTCATAAAGGTGCAGTCACAGTTTTGGGAGTGATATAAAGGTGACAAATTTGCCCACAAATTTCACTTGTGAAGCTTGTCATGCATATTTGGTTTGAAAGTGCTTTATGCATGACTACACTATTGACAATTGAAATTTTACTGATATGTCACAAATGTAGCTACACCTTAATGCATTTTTTCTTTCTCTTATACTCACTGCTGTCCCAGGATGCCATGCTACAAGGGGATGCAGGTGTATCGTCTCTGTCTGGGTCCAAGAAAACAACAGAAATTCATTTGCACAACTTTCATGGATAGCCTTGTTCACAATTTTGTGTTATAAAATTTCAATTTCCGTGATATTACTCACTTTTCTGACTTTATTCAATAGAATTGTGACTTTCTATCACACAGTTACTGCAATTTATTGAGTCCAAGTTTCTGAAAGGTAGTGTATTTTAATTATTGTTATGGGCATGCATATTTAACCTGTCGAGGTGTGTGTATCTTCTGTTTCTTCATTGGCTCTGCTGGAGGGACGGCGTCCGAATCCCACCGAGGACAACTTCTGTTTTCTGCTGCCGGTGTGTCTGGTCCCAAACAACATGCCTAGCACACACACAGGAGAATTATATTCCCTCATGTAGTTTAGCTTGTCTGCTTCGTGTCACAGTCTCTTTGTGATATCGTGTGCGTTGTGTACCTGCGTGTCGCATGCGCGCGCTCTCATGTTGATTTCTCGCATTGGTCTCTGTGGTGGTGAAGCTTGTGTACATACAGACAATTCCACAGCTTTTGCTGGTCTGAATTGCTTTCATTCTGTACCGTTTGGAAGGACCTGCACACACATGCATACCGGAATACACACCCAAGCAACAGGAAAAAAAACGTGTGAATAGAGCAGCTGGAGTATTACTTAAAAGTTAAAATTTTGTTGACTGTTATTCCTGTTAAACCTCTTTCAACTTCTATATCGGTTTCTCTCTCCGCCATGTTTTCAAAGTCTCTGATGACAGATCTTGCGGTCAGCTGGTGGATAATCTCATCCCAGGACCCAGTGCTGGTTGACAGGGTTGCTGAGCTCTCCGTGTCCCACAGAGGAGACAGATCCACACGGACTTCCCAGGACATGGCCCTTCCTCCCAGCATGCCATGGATGACCGAGCGGCACTCTGCCCCTGAAGCCTGAAACTCGCCTGGAGGAGCGGCTGAAAATAGGCATTCAGGATCGGTGAAGGTGTCCCAGTCTAGTGGGGAAGCGGGGAACAGTAGGCCATCTGGATAGAGAGTGGTAGGTAAAAAGAAAAGTGTGATTTAATATTAGGACCTTGTTTAATTTGCAGCTGTGTATTTATGTTGATGCATAAACAAAAAAGGCCATTATCACTCACTGGAGTCTGTCATGCTGGGCCGGGATAGACCTCCTCGTGAAGTGCAGTGGGGGTCTGTGTCACTCTCCTCCAGTCGGCCCCCTATGTCCTGCTCAAATGAGACCTTCTCGAGGGCCCTCCTGAGCCGGTGCATGTCCAGGTCACCCTGCGGAGATGAGAAACTTCGGCCAGCCAGAGCAGAACGAGCTAGTGCCTTCTGCCTGCGACGGGACTCGTCTAAGAGCTTGCTAGCCTACAGAAACATAGAGACTACCAGTTAGAATTATAGTTAAGACAGTTTTTATTACTATTTTATGATAAGTCTGGTCCATCAGTTAAGTTTTTACTAATTTAAAGGAATAGTTCACTCTGATATTTTACTGAAAATTATCTAGGCCATCCAAAATTCAGAAGAGTTTGTTTCTTCATCCAAAGAGATTTAGCAAAAAGTAACATGATAGACAGAGGACTCTGTAGCCTGTAGCTATTGTAACCTGGACACTATGGCTTGAAGTAAAAAACATCTTGATGATAGATTTGTTTATTACAAACATACAACTTTTCACTTTACATTAATTAACGGACATGAGTTGTGTGGATTACTTTGTGTGAATTATTGGTGGGCAAGTGATGTGATGCTAAATGTCTCCAACTTTGTTCAGATGAAAAAACAAATTTATCGACATCTTGGATGGCCTTTACAAAAAGGTCTTATTTGTTAACATTAGTGCATAACATAAACTAGCAGTGAGCAATATATGTTTTACAGCATTTATTAATGTTTAAAAAAATTATTAGTTAAAAATACAGTTGTTTGTTGCTCATGTGATCAAGTTATCAAGTATACTATTGGTATATCATTAGTTAGTTCAAGCTAATGTTTATGAATGAGACCTTATTGTAAGTGTTAACATTAAACTGTATATATTAGCATCCTAATTTATTGATTCCATTGTATTTTATGTTTAGTAAAAGTGGTTAACAAAATTTGGAACCTGTACACAATAGAAATAAAACAAATTAAAGTCATTTTAAGTAATTTAGGAAAAAAAACATCTGCTAAATACATAAATGTCTTGTCTTTCAAACAATAAAATGAATTTTTGTTTCATTTTAGTTTTTTTATTAATGGTAATAACATTGAAACAAGTCAAAATGTGGACCTGCCTGAAAGAATTGATGTTTGTTATCTCAAAGATATATTAAATGTGAGTGTTTTTTTTTTTTTTTAATTAAAGTTCCTAGAGAATCAGTCAATTAATTTGTAAAGTGTGTAAATTTCCTTTGCAGGCTATTTTAGATTACTGGTATTGCACATGTAAACCTTACACGTATATGTAAAACCTTTCTTTACGGTATGTGTAGTGAAGTCTTAAATACAAAGGTCATCTGCTGCTGTCACCTTCCCTGATCCAGAATCGGTTTCCCCTGAAGAGGTGGCGTTCTGAGTCCACGGAGATTCCCAGCGTGAGAGTCCTCTACTCTGTGTGGGCTCCATTCTTTCCAAGCCATGTGGCAGAGATCCCATGCCCAGCACAGAGCTCTCCGCTTGGGGAGAAACAGACGAGAAGACCTTCTCACTGCTTAGAGAACAGTGTGTCAACACATACTGATCCTGGACATACGATTCTTGTTGAATGCGCCAGCGCACATCACTGGGGCTGTAGTCAGTGTCGACACCTGTGGATCAAATAAGGTATGTTTGCTGCTTCTTCACTTTACAAATAACTGTCAAAAGAGAAAATGCATATTTATGAGACAGTGATAGAGAGAGATATAGGCAGTATTTTTGGAATCGGTACCCACCGAGTTAATATGATGCAGTGCGGTGTTATTAACATTATACAAAATATCTTCTTTTATATTCCACAGAAAATTAGAAATGCATGTTGTACTTTGGGGGGACTATATGCCTTTAAGATTGCACTGCACACAAATTTTGAATGAATGAAATAGACCTACTACTGCTTCTAAACCTTAACGCATTACGTGTCAATGTATTTAAATCAAAAACAGATCCTGTAGTCTTACCAGGGCTGATGGCATTATCAGTGGCATGTGCACAGGAGAACTCGGAAGAGATTTCTCTTGAAATTTCCCTCAACGCTTCCTCAAAGTCACCCTCCACCACACACTCTTTTACAGCATCTCTCTCACGTTCCTCCGGAGGAACCAGAGGCTGAAGGAGCTCAGATGTTGAGGGAGAGAGCTCGAAAACCGACCCTGCTGAACCTTGTGGATGGCTTCTGTATGGACGAAGCTTCACCTGCTTATGAACAAGTGTACACAAACTAAGACTTTACGCAACTTATTTATTTGAGCACATCTTCATTTGGCACATATTGAACTAAGAGTGGTACTGTACAGTGTCTCACCTCACTTTTCTGGGCCCTGAATCCAGACACATCAAATAGAGTGCAATAGCCAATCAAGCAGTTGCCAGGGTAGAGTGGAGGAATTTCATTGGGTGAGAGAAGGGCCTCCACATTGTCCGGAACATACCAGTCAATCCTTACGTCCGTCAGCACAGGTTCCAGAGCTTTCTTTAGACATTTAACCAACTGTAGAGAAATATTGATAACTACTGTACTACTACAACATATAAATACTTTTACAGAAATGTGGTACTACTATTTTTTTTGACATTGTGCGGCAGTACTTATATTCAGAAGTACCTTGGAGTTAATTAGAAATGCCATAGTACAAAAATTGTAGTAATTCAAGGTACCATACCATACCATTTTGATGCCCAACATTCACAAGATTTGGCATACCTTGCCTTAAGAAATTAATACCATATTATATTAATGCCATAATATTAGTATTGTAATTTAACTGTTGTTCTGTAAAAAACACACATATATATATATATATATATATATATATATTTAATTATTTTTATTACCACCACTACTAACTATACAATAGTACAATAAAATATTATTCATATAAATTTTTACTTTATTATTATTACTAAATAGCAATAGTCTTTTTTTTGTTTAATTGTATATTTTAAATAACAATACAATTAAATATAGTTTATAATAATAATTTTATCATTATCATAAATAATATTCTATTGTATTATTTAAAATATACAATTATTTGAATACTTTAACACTAATAATTGTTGTGTGTCTCTCTCCCTGTAGAGGGTGCTGTGAACTCTCGCACCTTCGGCTGAAGCCTTTCTTCCTCACTGAGAAACTCTGTACTGCCTCCTGTAACCTTGGCAACACCCTGCAGTAGCCTCCGACAGGCCTGAGGACCAAGACCCAGACCGAAACACCTGGAACACCAACAATATGTTGATACACGTGTACTTCAATGCAAACACACTGGCTCTTTATATAGAGTGCATTTGTATTAAAACACTTTCTATTTGCACTGAATTGCATTTCGTTATGACATATTCTTATGGAGGCATATGTACGGTTTCACATCTGCAAGAGCATTTCAAGAAACATTGCCCATGACTCTCGACATGTATACGATGGATTGCCAATGTTGCAATGAGGGGGGAAAGAGAATATGTTTAGTATTCCCCTGACAATAATCTGGACCATTTCACTAATTAAATGTCTGAAGAGAAACAGAAGCCAGGCAACACACACACACACACACACACACACACACACACACACACACACACACAGGCTGTTTGGAATTCAGGTCTGCTCCGTCTGGGTCGAAGGCTTTTAAATGTCTTGACTGAGTATCAATAACGAGTCTGTGTTCCAGTACAGTGAAAGCTGTGTGTGTGTGTGTGTGTGTGTGTGTGTTCTCTGAAGAGCATTTCCCTCTAAATATGAGTCAGTGTATTATGAGAGGGGACATTTTGTGCTGTATAATGTAATGCACAGTAAGAAGAAATCATTCTTCCAAGCTCAGCCTCTTTTTGGTTTACTGGAAATGACAGCAGCAAAGACGAGTATGTTTGGAATCTGGATTACAGCTGTTTCCCATTTGACCTGAATAAATGAGTTTCATCAAGTGTTTAGCTGGTGACAATAGTGTCTGCTAGTGTTGAGCTCTTTTTTTATGGATGTTTGCTGTGAAAGTGAAAGGTGTTTTGCTTGCTTTAAAAGCTGGAGGCTGATATGCACTCACTCTATAGATAGTTAAGCTAAACATCTTTTATTTCATTTTTTTTACATATAAAGTATATAATATAGGCCTATATAATGCTGTTATAATTTTATTATGTATTTTATTTCACTGTGTCACTATATATAACTAGGTGATGTTTTGTTATGTTTATGCAAAATCTCAAATTGTGGCAAATGTTATCTGTGCACTTGTAAAAATGTGTTTAGCTATGTAGAGTCAAATGTATTAATGACTGTCATGAAAGGCCATCTGTTCAGATTAACGTATTTTATATTAGGTGATACCTGGCTATGTTAATCTATTCTAACATTCGTTTTTACCTGACATTACAGGCGTTCCTTCTGACCAGTTCTAGCACGCGGCCTACATTGCTGCAGGTTCCATCCATAATGATAAAGAGCTGTCGCGGGCAGCTGCGGTGGATGGGCTGCCGATAAACCCAGGACAGCGCCCCCCACAGGTTTGCACCACCTTGGTCTGTGCGAATCTTCTGGATGTACTCCAATGCCTGAGTCACTGTGCTCTGAAAAATGAGAGAAGGAGAGAATGGCAGTGAATAAAAAAAAAGAAAAGAAAAGAAAATGTTTTTTTTGAACATCTATTTCAGATGTATTTTCATCTATTTTTTACAGTAATATGTGTTACTGTTGCCGATTTATTACCCATAGAGGAAATAACTAAAATAAAAACTTAAATGAGTACAATGAAAATGCAAATTCAGTCTTTGCCATTAGGTACTGCTTTTGGAGCGGTAAAATAGCAGTTTCCTCAGTAAGGCTGTACACAAAGCAGCACTGCGCTCACAAACTCGGCTTTATTAGGCATTACAGGCACAATGAGATGCAAAATAGACCAATCACCACAGATTAGAGACACGCAAAGGAAGGGTTTACAAAAATGAATCTTCGAGCGAATCCTTTAGAAGTCATTGAGCAACTTAGTAAGGTAAAAAAAAATAATTTAAAATAAATGAAAGTGATTTTTGACCTTGTATGCATGTCAGCCTGTTTGTGGGGACCCTCAAAAACAAAATTTTTACTTTTCGTTACCCATAATAGGGGCACTTTAAATTGATAAGGTAAGTCAGAATAGTGCTATAATTTAAATCAGTGCTTTTTTCTGTATATTGGCTTTTGTGGGTTGTACCTTTTTTCACCATGAAGTGTACAATTGTGACTTTTTATTAACCATTTGGTCTTTTCCAATCACATCCATTCACAACATTTTGACATAGCCAATGCCACAAAATCACTCAGTTTTGTACCATTTTAAGTGAAGTTACTTTTTTTTTTTAAATCTAAATGTAGCATTTTTGGGGGGAACGTATTTTTATTTTCAGAATAGACACCAAACAAAACATAAATGTCAAATCTTTGGAGTCAAACGTGATCACCTGGGGGCTAGAGACACTCTGTGTGTTGGAGATGTAAAGAGCAGTGGTGCACAATTGAGCAAAACAAGTTTGTTTTTGATCATTGCGTGCTGTAAAATGCATGACAGCACCATATGGCTCTCGCTGTTTTAAAACAATTTGTTCTGCCAGACCCTGGACCTGCTTCAACCTGATATTGCAGTGTCATGGCAACCGGTTGTAGTGACCTGGACAGAGATTGCTATCAGCAGGTCACTCACAGGTAAACATCAATCCAGAACCCTGTATGATCTCCATCTTTTGAGTTTCTTGCGTTTCAGTTTCTTCTAAAATAAACACACACTCACATCTGTGCAGTGCTTGCTGGAGTTGAAAAGAGGCCTGACTGTAGAGCAGAAGTCAGCGATGTTCAGCATAGAGCGGGTCGGCAGACTCTTGATAGCCACCAACATCCCCTCCTGTCAAAGCACAAAAAGATCTCTGGTTATTTTCAGCTGGCATATACTGCATATTCAGAGAGGGCTTCCTGAATCTTAAATGATATGGATTGTTTCTAGCTTTGTAGGTGGAAATTTGCTTAAAAAGGGCTCATATGATGTTCCTAATAACGGTGTATTTTCAAATTAGGCATTTGTTGAACCTAGCGGGGACATAAGTACTGATTAAAATGATTACCATCATTACCATGTCTACATTTGTTATCAGTGAAACGACAAACAACAAGCACTACCCTTCACTGTTTAAAACTCCCATTTGAATAGTAAGTAGCAGGTTCTTTTAATAAGAAAATGTAACTTACTTAAAGGGAGTCAGAAGCGTCAGACATTCCATGCAGAGTTAGAAATGCTTCACCTTATAGTCTCTGTGCACAGCCAGCGTAGACTACTCTCCAGTTTTTAGAAATTAGTCCTCCGTAAATGTGCTGAACACACTCTAATATTTGGGTTAAACTGTTCTGAAACAGTGTTGTAAATTTAAATTAACCACAGATTTCTAGTTATGTCCTCTTTTGGAAGCACAAACAAAGTACTGTAGTTTTACTTTTATAACAAAACACAGCGTCTCCAGAACATGGCGCCGGCAACAACACTACAGCGAGAACAATAGTTCCGCCTTCTTTCTTTGCATAAACATTTGGCCGATGTTATGAAAATAAACCCAAATTGTGAAGTAGAAAAGTGGGGGGGGGGGGGGTGGACAAGTCCTAACTTTTAGAAAGAATATCTCTTTTACACAAAATTTTATGTAAGAAGAGCAACTGCTCATACAGGAGATCACAAAAACCTTGATTTTGTTGATGTTGTGCTGTGTCATTGTGTTGCTGTTGTCAATCAGGAAGATGAGCTCTCTGTTGGCCTGCTGCAGTTCTGTTGGTTCGGACAGCAGATTTGGGCAGAAGTTAAGCATCAGGACGGGGTTCAAGAGCAGATCCTTGTGATAGCGTCTTCGCACAAACTCCAGCTGAGGGAGACACATGCATGCATGATATAACAGCAGCATAATACTCTCAACGATTTTCTTAAATGTCAATTAAGATGAAGTCAGCAATGTCAGCAGTGTCTAGTAGCAATAATCTTACCCTCTTTTCAGACTCTGCCTCTTTTCGGGCAAAACAAATGAAATCACGTCGAGTACGGATGTGCTGCTCGTATTCACTAAATGTGAGTCGGCCCCTCTCTAGGATGACCAATGGGCTATGAGACTCTGCAGACAACAGTGACAGAGACTTGCAGATGATTATAGTTTTTGGTAAAATTTTGAAATTGCATTTTAATTTTAGATTTGAGTCTTCTTTTTTATTTATTAGTTCATTTATTTCGTTTTAGTTATTTTAGTTCTTCAACTTCAGTAATTCAAATAAAATAAGTTTAGTTTTATTTTTTTTTTAATATTTTATTAGTTTTTTTTTTTTAGTTCACCATAAAGTCAAACCAAATTCTACACCCTAACCTGTAGCTGTTAATAAAATGTTTTTTGGTGAACTTTTTCAAAAACTTGGAAACGGGAAACTGCGATACTTAATTTGGCAGCTGTAGGAAAGGAAGTGCCATTTTTCAATTTAAAGTCAAGCATCAACTATTAATGTTAGCTATAACAAAAACATTCTGTAACATGATTTGAGCTTGACAAACGAATTTTATGCTGAGTTTGTTGCTGCAATATAACATATATTGCTTAAATGCAGATGTAAATGTAGAGTTTGTTTCCGTTTCAGCTATATGACATGCATAACTTGAAATGCCAAACAGCTCGAGATTTAACACGTGTCGTCAGCTCTCACCGCTGAGGTGTAGTATTATTTCCAGATGTCGGTCACATGAATGCTCTTCTGCCAGCGTGATGTAGGTTGCAGATGCAGAATGTGCGCTGGGGTCAGCGTCTGCTCGCAGGGCATGGGTAGGGCTTTCCAGACCTGAAAACACAGAGATGGCATAAGAAGGTTTACAAAGTCTGTTTACCTGACATTTCAGCACTGATTTGATTAGTTGCTACGAAAGAACATTATGCTGGTGGGAATCTTTGACATCTGAGCCTCGAGGAACTAAAGATATGATAAAACAGATTCACAAGTGAAGACTGATCCTGACATTTAAATGAATTACATTTCAGACAGACCTTTGATATAAATCTAGATATGCAAAAAAAAAAAAATTACGGAAAGGTAAGTGTTTAATCTTATAATTACATATAACTAATAACTACATAATCAGTTCAACCCTGTCAAATTTTTCAATATGATTTCTAAATTTTGGGGTTAGTACATTTTTTGGCTTTGTTTTGTTAAAGAAACAAAGAAATTGATCAAAGGTTATTGTAAAGACTCTTATAATGTTACAAACATTTCAATGACAGTGAAGACTGGAGTAATGACTGCTGAAAATTCAGCTTTGCATCACAAGAATAAATTACATTTTATAAAACATTCAACTAGAAAAACTATTCTAAATTATAATAAAATTTCACAATATTACCGTTGAACTGTATTTTGCATAAAATAAACATAGATTTAGGACTCTCTGTCATCGCTCTCCTCTGTTCTAGTGGCCCGAAGCCGGAGCCAAACACTCTCTCTGCACACACCCTTGCAGACATGCTTTGGCTCCTTCTGGCAGGTGCACTAGATATCTATCATAATCACTGATGTCCATGCCAAGTTTTACGCTAACTGGATTATTTCAGAACACTAGCTGAACCTGCATAACCGTACCAACCTACAGTCACTCTTTTAAAGGTAAATCGAAAAAAGGGGGTCTTCTGTCCTTCTGTCACCAAAGAGACGGGTATGATACAAGCTCATGTCTACTCCTCTGGATATCATAGACCTTTTCTGCTTTTACTTTGTAGTTCTTGTTGTATAAAAATGACTTGCGTTGGATGTTGTACAGAAAGATATAAATGTTACCGGCCAGCAGACAGGCTCCTCGAACCAGCAGCTGGAAGCTGAGCTGATAAGGCGAGAGGTTTGTGGCAGTGCTTGTGAGCAAAGCATGTGTGCACTGCTGCCCGACTCCCAGCATCCTCTCCTGTTTCCCAGACACGCTGCCAAAGCACGTAGTCGGGCTGAAGGAGAGACGTGAAAAGGGATTCTAGGGAGGTCAAACCCACAACTTTACCTATTTGTTATTCAGCTCTTGTAAATCTAATTATTAAGGAAAGAATAATGGTGTTTTATAAATAAGTCATTTACAGTATATTTATTATTAAAAATATACTGGCCATAAAACATATACATTTCATAATTACTATGAATATAATGATTTTGTCTTAAGTTTTAAATCATTTTTAATATGGCTCCTTTTTTATTGTTTCGCTTGAATTCACTAATTTATTTGTTAATATTTTATGAAGCCTAATGCAAAGACGACATACTTTTTAGATGCAATTGTAATTTTAGATGTTTACTGTGATTGTTACACTAAAGGAGAACTTAAAGATATTAACTTTACCTGTTCTCATCTGATTTCCCCCCATTTTCACTCTTTCCTTGCTGGATCCGTGATCTGACTATAGGTGTGAGCACTGTGGGATAAACCAGACGGATTGCGCCATTTTCAAGTGTTGGAAGCTCAAGGGTGGTGCTGATGACAACGGACACAATTTCTAGCGGTCCAATCTGGCCTGTGCTCACAATGAAAGAGCTCCTCTCTAGGTCCTCATCCAGGAACAGAAAACCTGAGAAAAGTGAAAACCGAATGTTGGCTCTGAAAGACAGAACCCTAAGTCAAAAATCTGTGTATTCATTTAAAGGCCATCTAAATCAGACACAGAGCCAACACAGCTCGTTTTGATCTGGGATCAATGTTTCATCTCAGTGGTGTACAGGCCCGGCTCCAGATGCAGGGTGGGCCAAGTGATATTCCAGGTGGGTTGGGGTTATAGGACTAACTAAATTATTATTTTTCCTGATGAATTTATTAGACTCAATTGAAAATAGGAATGTTAATTTTGGTTATTTTATTTTTCTTAGCGGACAACCGACTGTCGTTAAGCCATTATTAACCAACAAGATTATGTTAAATTACACTTAAAGGGGTCATCCGGTGTGTTGGGAGTGTGTGTACACAACCACTCTACAATGATAAAGTTCCACAGGTAGTTTTCTTTTAATTTAATAAAAATAAGTTGCCCCTTCTAAAATCAACAATTTGTTGTTGAATGTAGTAACGAACATAGCAGAAGTCATTCAACCCCCGACATCTGAGAGACTGAAGACGTGGAAGATTAACCTTACATTTGCTTCTGAAGAGAAACGCCCCCTTGATCAACCGAAATGCGTTTATGTTCGCGCAAATCATTCATGATCCAGCCTCATCTACAGAAGCAGTGAGTATAAATTGTCTTTTAATGAATCTTTGCAAATCGCCGTTCCTAATTAGCAAGTTTCACTTTGAATATGGCTAAAAAAGATCCTCTGAGAGCACCTTAGAAAAGAGGGGCGGGGTCAGCGGAGCTAGTGAAGATATAAAGGGGAAGTACACAGAACAGTGATTTCAAAATAGCTGTTTTTGCAGGGTAAAATTAGCAATTACACTCAATTTTAAAATAAACTATATTACAAACTATCCATTAAGACCCTAAAAAATCATATAAGCTAGTGGAAAATGGGCTTTGTATGACTCCTTTAAATTTGAATTGATGCGTGGCTGTGACCCATGAAAAATAAAAAAACAAAATTTGTTTTCAGGGATTAATTTTATACAAGCAAAAAGCAGCATAAACAGAAGTGATTCACATGGACAGAGAAAAATGTTATGAAGCTAAATAAATAGGCCCATGTGTGAAATATTTTTTTCTTAATAAATAATAAATTAACAAAACGAAAGAACAAAAACTGCAATAAACGGCAGCCTATATATTTCAGTTCATTTTTGTGACCCTCTCATTGGAAAGCCGCATCCTCTATTTACAAAAGCACAACTGTTGTTATTGTGACTGTACACAAATAAAATACATTTTAGGATAGTTTCAAACAATGCCTTATTCTTTAGCAAGTATTGTACGCTGTTTCCACTTTTAAAGTGAAAATAATCCAGTGACCCTGCCGGCGCCGCGCGCAGTTACACATAAATACCTCGACAACTTTCATCTTCTGAACAAAATTAATACATTATAAATTTCAACGTATTAAAGCAACAACAAACTAAGAAATGTATGTTTGAGAGGTAACTCATCGTAATTTGGATGCACTACATATTTTTCTATAAAAAGTCCTTTGGTGGAAACTTGATATGATCAGATTTGCGTGAACGGAGCACGGACAAGTCTCTGAATGCTAGTTTAATGTTAGACTACATATGAACTCACTTTCATATTACAGTAAAGATGAGGTAGAGCTGCTTCTGAACAGAGAGTAAGACAGGGACAAGTAGTAGTCCCTTAATTTGTTCATTAAGTAATGGTGGTTGTTTATGCATTCTCAGGTACAGTAGTTAGTTTGAAATAAAAAAAAATGTTTAATGGTGGAAATTAAGTCTTACATGACTTAAATTTTATTCTCACACATTTTTGACTTTATAAAACGATTCTCTGAAATATTTGTGATCATAGTAGTAGCTACTATTCTTCTTGGCAGAATTTATTTTCATAAACTATTTCCTGGATTTTCTATCACCATTGTCCCTAAACATAAAAAAAGAATCTCATGTAAATGCAAGAAACTAGACTTCTCAAACCAAAGTTACACCTTTGGCCACAATAGATGTGCAAAATTCGCAATAAATAATTCACATTTTACAGGATTAAAAAACATCTGATCACAAAAACTTTTTTATTTTACCACTTGCGCGACTCCCGTGACATATACTCATGGATTAGAAGACTCTGCTTGCATGGTACCTTTGACT
>JAUMHR010000029.1:2863681-2881684 GCA_032361145.1 Enteromius fasciolatus
AAATCGTTTTGGGCTAGGGGCCCCATGGGCCCCCTGCACCCCAAGGGCCCCTGGGCAGCGGCCCCGCTGGCCCGGTCAGTAATCCGGCCCTGCTTACATTTATTTTACTCAGACAGCTTTAAACATTAAATTCATAGTGTAATCAAAGAATGTCAATTAAAGCATTCATCATCCATCATGGATTCATTGTCTGTCTGTTTGTTTTTAGATTTATTGATTTCTTTGTTTGTTTTCAATGTTTATTTACACCAGACCAGCAGGCAATCATATCCATTCAACAAAATTGCTGTCGAACATGTTCTGTAAAAAGGATTTTAGAGTGACTTACTTTTTAGAATCTTACTTTTTTGTTCCTCTAACTGAAATAGTTCCAACAGAAACAACATTTTTCTCCAAATAGTGAATTTGTTCAATGACTTTTTCATGAATGTGTTTTTTTTAACAAATCAGCTAAGTGAATGATTAAATGGCTCATACGAAACCATTTTCATTTCCCTAAAAAAAGACAATGACTCCATCTTCGACCCTTTTTTTGTCAGACATTTTTTTGAGAAGAAATAGGGAGGTATCCAAGTTTCTCATTTGATGTACAGTATCTCCTTAAAACAGCTGTCATAAATATATGCATCAAACTTGAGGATGTGATCCCCATTAGTACAGCTCACAACATTCCCGAAAACTGTCTATTCATGTATAAAACATGCATGAATTTTTGGACCCTCTTTGTCTCCCCAGACGACAATTGTTAGACAGAGATGAATATATGACAGCTGATGACACACGTCCTTCCACAAATCATGCCTGGGACAGCATCTGTGCTCTGACTTGTGGGAAATACTGTAACCTTATCTTCTGCTTTACATCAGAGAGGGAAACAGACAGAGAAAATACAACTAGTTCCTGTGACCTCGCTTTGAGGTCTTCGATGAGTGTGTGTGCGCATGTGTCTATGATGACAGCTGACAATGTGAGGAACTGTATGGGTACAGACTGTGTGGGCATACTGAAAATAACAATGAGGATTCTAGCTTGGAACCACACCTATTTTTCCCATAACCCTTCCCATTCCAAAATAACTGTGTTTCCCTCACACACACAGACACACACACAAACTGACCAGGTGCTGGAGAACCTTTTTTTGGTAATGCTGCTCTGTGGATATTAGTCATGGATCTGATCAATTCTACAAAAAACGTCTGGTTATGGGTGCTGCTATCATTCCTATTCTCAGGTAATACAATATGTTTTTTATGAGTTTTGAGGGTTTGTGATACACAACCAGGGTGTTAAATAAATCCTTGTTGATTTGCATGAGTATTCCATACAGTAAAAGCTTGCCGTATCTATAAACATATATCCGCTTAAGCAATAAAAATCTGTTTTAACTGTAAAGATGTGTGTACACAGACCAACCAAGACTAAAGGACAGCAAGAAGATGGTTCTGAAACGAAAAAATATCACATTAACAATATCACAAAATATAAAGTTGTGATAAGTAATCACAGTAATATCTTTACAGTGAACAATAAAAGTTGTTGTGCATAGTGATATTCAATAAAATATTTCAAATTTGAACTTTTTTTTAAAGTTAAGTTAACAATTTTAGTTTTTTATTATCTTTTTATTTCTTTCTGAGTAAAGGTACAATAACTTTTTTGAAGAATTGTGTGTGTGCTGTTCCAGATGTGATCTGTAATCTAGAAGGATCGCTGCACAAAGATCTAATGGTGGGATACAACAAGAACATACGTCCTGTGGAGAATCTTGGTGACATCATCGATGTGAAGATCAAGATGACCCTCACAAACCTCATTTCTCTGGTAAAGCTCTGCACGTGTGTATACACAAGGTAACTATGTGTCTAATTTGTAACTAACAAATTTGGTTTATCATCCTTTCTTCATGTTTAGAAGGAGAAAGAAGAGACCCTCACCACTTGCGTTTGGATTGAGATGGTAGGAATAATCACATCTGTATAAATGTACAGCTTGGTAAACAGGGATTTCAGACTCTTTCTCTCTTTCCAGAAATGGCGTGATTATCGACTTCGCTGGGCTAACAGGACAGGGTTTGAGGTCTATGAGAACATCACACGTATGCGTCTTCCTTCCAAAGCAATCTGGCTACCCGACATCGGCCTGGAGAACAAGTGAGAGACCTAATTATTGATTGATTTGATCCAGCAGGCAGAAACTAAACTTTAAAAAAAAAAGAAAAAAAATCTTAATGGTATCTTCAGCTTTGTTGTATAGTTACAAAACTGATAACAATGTAAAAATTGCAAATCTGAATATTTTAGTCAACCAGATGTGACCTGTTAAATACCTTTTTGTGTTTGTGAAGTGTGGATGGGCGTTTTGAGGTGGCACTCTACACTAACGCTCTGATAGATCCTGACGGTAGCGTGGTCTGGTTGCCTCCTGCCATCTACCAAAGCTCCTGTGCAATCAAAGTTAACTACTTCCCTTTCGACTGGCAGAACTGCAGCATGGTGTTCAGGTACGGCTCATCTGTCTGTCTTGACAGTGCTTACTTGTGGTAACAAATCGGACGAGTAGCTTCATTCTGGTTTTCCCTCCGATTGTTTTGGCAGGTCAGAGACATACAATGCCAATGAAATAAAACTGATGCTGTCAGACGAGGACAACGTCACCATGGAGTGGATTGAGATTGATCCAGAAGCTTTTACTGGTATAGCACGTTATTATTAAAAAAATTATTAAAAAATGTTAAATATAGTTGTTGGATGATATTTGAATTGTAAACCCGTATCTAAGCTGTAATACCAAATATTTATTTGATTTAGTTAATAGAAGGTAATTAATAAATTAAATCTATTTATGGCATTTTTTTGAAAGCATCCTACTTTTGATGGCATTTTACAGCATTTTTACACTTTAATTTTTGCATTATTAGTGTCTAAAACTTTGAACAGTACTGTAGCTTTGCAGGTAGGTTTTTTGATGCATCTTGGAGACGTGGACACAGTTCTTCTGGATTGAGTCTGTCTCAGTTTGTTCTGTTTCTTCATGCCACTCCAGACAGACTGGATGATGATCAGATCAGATTTCTGTGTGGAGCACTGGCTGTTGTCAGACTCCTTGTGCAGACAACAATATCACTGCATTATTACAATTAATGACAAAAATAATGTTTGGAAATGTAAACTGATATTTCCAACTGACACGCTACCACAAAAGATATAAATAACCGACTTGAAACCTTTTATTATTATTTTTTTTATATGTTAGTGAAAATACTAGGGACCTAATACCTTGCACCGTACTGTACTTGTGTAGGGCGATGTAAATCTTGAAATAAAAATTTTATTTTAGGCATTTTTATTAAGATGATAAAACTAGGTGACTTGTTAACATTTAATGCTCTTTTATGTTATGTATGTACCTTCTGCTATGTTAGTGTTTTTGGGGGTTACCCAATTATATTTGACCCAACTCTTTCTTTTTTATGAGTTGGGGCTACATATATTTATTGGATGGAAATTCTGCCATTAATTAAATTGAGTTCATCCAAAAAATAATTTTTTAGTGTATTATTTTTTACTTAACTTGTTTTACCATAAATTCAGTAAATATATAAATACAGTAGATAGCTGTACATGTGCATTTGTTGCTTCCCTAAAACAATTTTAGGGTAAAAAAAAATATAGTTGTTTCTATGCATTTATGTGGTTGCTAAGGTTCTCAATGTGGTACTTTTTTAGCCATTTTATCGTACAATTCAAACAAATACAATTAGCCTACTTAGAAACATAATATCACATGTGTTGATGAATTCTGAATATTATTTCATCTCACTACCAGTTTACCAAATGATCATTAACCTCGAGGATGAATATAGTAGGCTAAAGCTTGTCTCAGCAAACAGCACGAATAATAATAATGTTCATTATGCATTTTATCATGTGCCTTGATTGCTCAGAGAATGGGGAATGGATTATTAAGCACCGCCCTGCAAAGAAGGTCGTGAACAAGCGATACAGCCCAGATGATTTGGAGTACCAGGAGATCATCTTCTTCCTCATCATCCAGAGGAAACCGCTGTTCTACATCATTAATATCATTGTGCCCTGTGTTCTCTTCTCATCCCTTGGGCTGCTCGTCTACTTCCTGCCGGCCAAAGGTCAGGCTCCGTAGCCAGTGCTAACAAATGTCACTGTGACCAATGGACTTGCTATTTCTCAGCAAGTTCTTACAAATGTAGAGGGATTTTTGGAGGACCTAAACATAAAGAGTGGTTAGTAATGTCATCCACTAGGGATTATGGGAGAAACTTGTGAATAAATGTCTTTATCAATAAAAATCATGACCTAATTCACTTCAAGATAATCAAAATTAAGTGAATTAGTAACCCTTGCAGTAAGAGAATCACTTAATCCTTTCATTTAGTTATTAAATGAATCAGTAAAGTATGTTTGTGATTAATATGTTGAACTAATTGTTTTTTTTTTTTAATAGCTGGAGGACAGAAATGTACTATGACCATTGCGAACCTGCTTGGTCAGACTGTCTTCTTGCTCCTTATTGCCAAGAAAGTGCCAGAAACTTCCCAAGCTGTTCCTCTCATCGGAAAGTGAGTCTGTGCTTTTACTGACTTATTACATCTTTTCAGCAGTTTCTGATAAACTTTTATTCAATGTTTCCAGCATAAGATAAAACATAGTTTACACAGAGAAATTTGTGTTCTTTTGGCAGGTATCTGATGTTTGTGATGTCTGTGACCACAATAACCGTGATGAACTGTGTGGTGGTGTTGAACGTTTCTCTGCGAACTCCAAACACACACCCCATGAGCAACACTATCAGAAAGGTACTGGACTAACCATTTTTGTCCATTAGGACATAAGAAGTTATTATATAATTACTTTTCTCGCCATATTGGGGATACTCAGGTCTTGCTGAACATCCTTCCTCGTCTGCTGAGGATGACGATGCAGCGCTGGACACCTGAGCAGGAGGGAGGGGATTTTAAAATGTTTGCCCTGGGCAATGGCACCCCGCTTCGACGCAGGAGACGGAGCTCTTTGGGATTAATAGCAAAGGCTGATGAATACATGTTCAGAACAGCACGCTCAGAGCTGATGTTCAGTCGATTGAAGGAGAGAAAGGGGCTGCTGAAGAACACACTAGAGAAAATACGTGAGTTAAACTAGAATTCAAAAGTTTGGGGTTGTTTAATTTTAAAAAGTTTAATTTAATTTTTATATTTTACATTTTATAAAGTAAAGACATTTCTAAGGTTAAAATCAATTCTCTTCTTTTAAATTCTAAAATAACTATATTAAGGATCACAATAGTGACCCTCTCTTTGAAATCCAGGTCAAAGTCAACTTTTGTCAACTTACCGTACATACATATATATATATGGGAAGTTGACAAATGAAATTGGACTTTATATATGGGCTATATATAGGACTATATATATATATATATATATATATATTTAAAAAAAACAACACATGTAATGAGAGAACATTGTATCTTCATTCTTATAGCACAAGAGAGGTTTATCTTCAATGTTAGAGGTTCTTTTTTTATAAATTCTTTTTTATACATGTTTGCTGTCGCACCATAGGACACATTGATATGTCAACTACCCATATGTATTTAAAATATTTTTTTAAATAGTATTAATTAAAAAATGTAAATGAAAATGATTATGTTAAATACTCTAGTAAATCTAAGAAGCTGGTTTCTGGCCTTAAATTTGTTCTATTGTGGTCTGACCTCAGAAAACGGTCTGGGAGGGAACACAGCACAGGATCTAGAATTCAGTTTGGCTTCAGCGTCACCAGAAGTGCAGCAGTGTGTGTCTTCCTGTAAACACATCGCGGAAAGTGCCAAACACCAAAATGACTTTCAAAGTGTGAGTGACTGTTTCAGAATTCTCCAAACATGAGGCTGAATGTGTCTTTCATTTGCACAAGAACAGCAGATGTTTGTGTTAGGGTTTAACCTTCCAGTCCCAGGAAAACTGGTGTTGACGTCTGAATTCCAATCATCCTTTCTTCTCGCTCTGCAGGAAAATGAAGAATGGTTTCTGGTTGCCAGGGTGATTGACAGGATGTGCTTCATCGTCATGGCGCTGTTGTTTATACTGGGCACCATCGCAATCTTCCTGACGGGACATTTTAACCAGGCACCATCTCAGCCATTCCCTGGAGACCCCAAAAAATATCTGCCTGAAATCTCACCTGGAGACATCACAGGCTGAACGCAACTTTAAGAACAAATAATAGACTCAGAGGAACCCCAGCAGAAGCCTGTGGGACTTTGTTGAAGATGCTCTGGAGACAAAAAGCCATCAGATTGTACTATGCTATGGTAAAGGAGCTCTAAACACTTCAATTTAGTAGAGCTACAGGCCATCAAAAGTGATCGAAGGTCTCCGGTGAAGAGAGTTGGTTGGATCTGAAGCCGTTTAAGAATAGCTTCATTGAGCTTTGATGAGCTGTTGAGGTTTATGAAGGTCATGCTAATTGCTTGTCATTTCCTTTATCAGCTTTCATGTTGTTTGGTGATTTAACAGTTGACGCTTTCCTGAAAATAAAAAACTTCAACCTTCTCTCAGACGAAAATGATGATCTTCTGCATGAAATTATGTGAAATGGTTCAGGTTGGGTAATGTCACTCTTCTACCCCCCACTAACCTGAGGAGGATCTTAATTACATGGCTGACTGCTACTTTTCTGTCTGACAAAGACCAGATCCGGGAAGGAGAGAGCAGGGCAGGAGGGGGGTGTTTGGTGTAGGAGTAGCATTACAACTACTAACACAGTATTTGAAGCTGGTCTGGAAGCGGTTTCTCTGTCACCACTGCACCTGCCCAGCGGAACTCTAATGGTAGGAGATGTTCTTGCACTGTTGTTATGTCTATTTGGCAGCTGAATTAGCATTGATTCGCCCCAGAAATTCTGGGTCACACTTTATATTAGGTGGCATATTTGCTGCTATTGAGATGGGAGACGAGTAAGGTTTGGTGGTATGGGTAGGTATAAGGGTGAGTTTGGAAGTGTAATGTTACGAAAATTGGCTACATATGTATTTACATGCAGGTATTTTTAAAAATTACAATAAAGTACAATATAAAAATGTGTTTAAGCATTAAGTGCACTGTATTAAATGATTAATTTAAATGTAATTACAAGGCCACCTTATATAGTGGGTAAGTTGTTCCAAACTCTTTTGTTGATCATGTAAAAATATATTTTGAAGATTGTTGGTAAACAAACAGTTTCTAGCCATTGACATGAATGGAATTTTTGAATGGTCTTCTTTTGTGATCAACATTAACGTGAACACAAAAAAAATTAGGGTTAGTAAATGCTGACTGAACTTAATTTTTTGGTTGAGTTATCAGAATTGTCAAAATGCATAGAAATAAAATGAGTTGAACATGTCAGTTCAAACTAATTCTTAGTGACATCTGAGAAAAGATAAGGCATGTTTTTACCTCCAGTGTTTCTCCTTCTATATCAATCAGGCCTCCCCATCTGTCACCACTCAGCCTCCACCGTTTGGTCTGGAAAGGGAGAAACACATTGACATGCTCTTTAGAGCATTCCACAGGCAGATTAGACCTGCTGAAGACATGCCGGACCTCACTCCTGTGCTCCGGGATACAGGCAGGACTAGAGGACCTGAATGGAAAGAGACAGACAGTGAAAAACTGGGAAAACTGTCTGTTCTGAGACCAGTCACAAGACTTCATATTACTGCCAGACCAGAACTGCAAGGTGAAACAAACTATAAAATAAATATAGATTAGGCTGTTTTTCATGAGGACAAGATGTATTAAAAATTACACCTTTAACGTTGGTTTAACATTGTAGGTTTCTGATATTTTTATTACCTCTTCAAACAGAAGACAAACACTAAATGGATTTGATTAAATTGTATGCTTTATTCATTTACAAATAATTAAGATAATAAAAATACACTACGGTTCAAAAGTTTGGGCTCAGGAATTTAATCGTGATTAATTGCATGCAAAATAAAAGTTTTGTTTACATAATATATGTATGTATACACTGTATGTGTGTGTATTTATACCCAATAAACGGTACACACACATATTTATTAAGGAGTATTCAAAACTATTCCATCCTTGTTTTTGATTTCAGCATATTTTTATTTATGAATAGTGGAATAGCTTGGAGATCTTGTGTAAATATAAAGAAGTTTATTAAAGGGTTTATATTTTATTTTTATTTTACTGTGATGTGTCAGGTCCTCAGTGTGTAGCCCGGAGAACATACAGCATTTCCACAGAAGGCAGTGATCACCTCTTTGTGGCTGTGGAAGGTAAAGGATGAGTGTCGTTCTGTAAACAGTCACATTGAGTCTTTAACATGATAATATACATTGAATACAGCGGCCAAATGTAAACTTTAAATGCAACTATGTCACAAAACCTCTTTTTGTGTTTCTGTCTCTGTTAGAGAGCTCATGTATGTGCATGCAGTGCTGCGGTCCAGCTCGATCCTGTTCACTACAAGGCTTTGATAAGGATGCAGAGTGTGTCTTTCTGTTTGAGAGGCCCCTGAGAGCGGAGATGTGCTGGCTCGGCTGCTGCCTGATGGAAATAAGCGCCTATACACCAGAGAGAGAGCTTATTGGTACAGTTCACCAAAGGTAGTCTGCTGTCAGTCTCATGCACTATTTTCTTTTTAACTAATAGAATTAGAATAGAGAGTGCTAGAGTTAGAGGTTCAAATAAAGATGGAAGAGATGGGCAGGTCATTCCACCAGGAGGGAACATCTCATTTAAAAGTTCTTGAAAGCATTCTCCAAGGTTTTTGGCTGTTTTTGAAGGAGTTATGGTTAATAACTGATGCTTGTGATAACTGAATTCTGATGAAACAATGGGTTTGATGGAATCACAAGCAGTTCTGTCTTCAGTTTAGTTGACGGTGATGACCCTTCAGCTAACAAGAAACTGTCAGTTAGAAAAAGAGATATCGTCAGATCATCAGGATGAAATGAGAGGTAGAGATGAGTGTCATCAGCATAGTAGTGATATGAAAAGCTATGTTTCAAAATGACAGAACGTAGTGATGTCATGTATGAGAAGAGAAGTGGTAATAGAACTGAGCCCTGAGGCACCCCAGTAGTTACAACTTAGACCTCACTTCTCCAAGATATGTTGAAGGACATATCTGAGAGGTAAAACTCAAACCATTGGAGTGTGGTTCCTGAGATGCCCTTTGTCAGTAGGAGGTCTATCTGGTGGTATATTTTATTTTAAGAATAAAAAAAAGTGATGTATAATAACTCTGGTCTGATCAAATTAGTTGACCGGATATAACTGTTGTCTAATGGATGAAGTAATCTCCTGTACTGTAAATCTATTACGAAGACACTGCCTTCCACATCATGTTTCATCATGATGCCAACTATTTTGTCAGATAAGGTCACCATTGTGTATCTACTAACTGCGACAGACAAAAAACCCTCCTGTAATCTCTCTCAGATTGAATAGGGAGTGATGTGATGAACTTTCTGAGATGAAACCATCAACATGACCTCCTTCTCAGGACAGTCATGAACAAAGACCATGCCATGTTTGTTTGTTGTCACACACCGAGCCTTTCAGCATCAGGCTAACATAATATCAATCACACACGAACGAACATTCTCTAGGCTCAGAGAAAACTCTTCTTATGCAATCTTCCAAAGACTGTGCATAAGCCCTGACGTGTTTATCAGGTGGAGCATGTTCACACCATATTTCGAGGTTTGTGACTCTGAGGGCATCTCGGCCGTGAGGATCCAGGGCTCCTGCTGCAACACTCGCTGCCTCTCTGAGCAGGAGCTGCAGGTCAGAAACCCTCCTGCCGGACATTTGTGACGCACACCTTTTCCATGCAGTTCTTATTATGCTCTGTTCTAATTATTCTCTTTTTTGGGCGGGGGCATCAGCTGGTTTCCAGTATCGGGGAGAGTATTGGGCGCATATGGAAAAGGTGGCCTGGATATAATGAAGATTGTAACATGGACCATGAATATTTTGGACTGGATGGTAAGATTAATATACACATTAGTGGTCTACAATGACATATATATATAAAATAATTATAGATCTTCATATACTGTGTAGTGTGACCATTTTAAATTTGTACAGCTGAAAGAGTGGCTATTAAAAACAAATCTTTCTCTCTCAGTGCCTCAAGGAATGAATTTGAATACCAAAGTGCTGTTACTAGCTGCTGCCTTCCTGCTGGTAAGTTGTCAGCCAAACACACATGCTGCTATTTTATTCATATTTAATTGATTGATCATTTATCTCTTTTGCAGAATCACATGTTTTTTGAGATGAGCTAAGTGGAAACGCTATGTAACTTTAAGGATCTGCTTCATCTACTATCATCAGCTCCAAAGCCAAGTGTGAACCGAACAATATAGAATTTTGGTGACTCGTAAGACTAATTCTAATATGTGACTAATATGTTTCTATGACAATTGCAGAAAATGTAGATGGCTGATGGTTTTCTGAGCTAATTACATCTGATCTTCTTGCGTACATTAGGAATCTCTATACAGAGCTTCTCTACACCCCTGGCCTGGACATCTGCACACTAAAATTGAACTTAGTTGATAGACAAATTTCTAAGGCCAACATGATTAAAAAACAAACAAACTTATTTTACGCAGTCTACTACATCACTTCTAGTTCAATTATAGAAAGCAAAAGGAATTTTAGTATAATTCTAAAAACCTTCAGGTTAGGGTGCACTGATTTAAAAAAAAAATTAGCTTTGATCATAAAACTAAGCATTTAAACATAATTTTACTAATAAGTTGTTGTTATTTGATATGTATGCTTTTTATGGAAGTATTGTTATACAGTTTTTTATTTACATTTCAAACTATCACTAATGTATCTTTTTCCTTCTTGGCCATGAAAATATCATAAACTATGGCAAAAAAAAGTGTCATAGCGAATTCTTTTCTCAGGTTGGGCATCTGAATTTTCTTGTGTAGTATTATTATTCCCTGTATATGGGCAATTAAAGCCTTACGTATGAAATGTAATCAACTAAAACATAAGCAAACTTGTTAAAAAATTCTTCTTCTAAAGTATCAGTTTATGTGTGATGTTTTTGTCAGTCTTTGCAAATATTAAATATTACATGCACCCTTTTGTAATACAAATATGGATGTATTTCTGCATGTAATAAAGATTGAGGAAATGTAGGTTGTTTGTTAATAATTTAACTCCATGTCAGCTTCTACAGGTAGTTACATAGCAAGAACCAGGTTTGAACATGAATAAAAACTTTAAAAAAGGAAGTTCATACACAATTAAGCCTGGTATCACTTCATTAAAATATATTCATATGAAGTAGAGTCTGTGGTCTATTAAGCACTTGATATTATGATTTGGGGTATAAAGGCCCCGTTTCTGTTTCCAGTTAGCGACACAACTGTAAATCGAAGCCAGTATCATACCTTCATGTGAAGTTCAGCTAGCATTAACAGGGCTGTGCATGTATTTATCATTCCTTACATTTTACAAGACTTAAATACTAGCAACAAAACTTCACGCCACAGCTGAAAATTAGCAGCAGATGCATAATCGACATTTATTGCTATGATCAATCATAATTAAAAACCTTTCTTTTTCACTTTTTAAGTACCTCGAATACAGCTGTCCAGCACCAGCACTGAATTTCAGGCAGTATAAAGTAGGTGTTGATACACAGCTCCATTAACAGATCAGTGTTTGTTAGGTATTTGAGTGATTTCTAAAACAGGGCTTGGAGTCCTACGAGTCGCGTCTCCAGTGTGGTCTCCTCCAGCCGAGTGCCAGGATGTAGAGCGATCTTGAGACTCAGTGATTTGCCGGAAGCGAAGGCCAGGCACAGTGAAATCAGGCAGCGTGGTACCCATCCCTGACAGGGCACTGTCCTTTGGGTTTACACTCTCTCAACAGAAAAAAATAAAAAGTTTGCCATTATAGAGCTCTCCGAATACGTTTAGAAATATACTTTTTTTGTACAACAGTTCTATTTTAAAACAACTCAACACTGTAGCTAAAATACTGCACTATAGTAAAATATCCCCATCAACCTGCAACCTCATTGGTATATAATACGACCTAAATGAATCTCGTCTTCCTCTTCATGAAACTGTGTTATTCAGATGATGATTCAGTTGACTGTACTACACAAGGGCATGTTGTTGTTTTTCTTCTTGGAAAACGGTGGCAGTTCCCAGCCATTAGCTCATGTCACAGTGGCTGAACTATGTGGTCCCGCTGTGTCCCTCTGAGAGCTCCAGCTAATGACTGACTGGAAAACATTCATTCACATGTTGATGATTTGGTTTCTTCTTCTGTGAGAGTTTTCTGGTGATGCGGCGTTTGTATGATTATAAAAACAGAAGCCATAAGTCTTCAAGAGTAAAAATGTTTCATGCTAACTCTTTTCATGACGTCCCATTCGTGTGTCTTTAACAACAGATCAATTCCTTGGAAACCTCTTCGGTCGGAAAAATATCTACAGTAGATGGAGGAAAAAAAGGTAGTGATTTTTCCCAGTGATGAACATGCTGGAAATGAATATAAATGTATATCTCATAATGAGAACTGTGCAGCTTCAGTGTCAGTCTTGAGTTTATACCCGTCACACACTCCTCAGATGAAAAACTAGCGGCCTCCACTTGCGTTCACTAGACCATGGAAATCCTCCCAAGCTCTGGAAGATCACACACACAACATTTGTATATTAATAATGTCAAATATATCAGCACTACAAATAAAAACAATAAGAATGAGTACACTCATGCACAATTCTATTCTCAAGCGAACCGATACACAAGATCATTATAAGTTTTTAAATAATCAGAATATTTAAATGCAGTAAAATTATACTATATTATATAACTCACTTGATGCTGTCAGTGTGTGTTTTATACTCCATAATGGTATTAGGAGGCAGGTTGAGGACTCTGCGCAACGTGTCTCTAATGCGAGCAGTGGTGGCCTGGTCACTGGCCGTCTTATTCCAGATAGAAATGATATCCTCCTTCAAACAAAAGCACAATTTTTATTGCAATAGATGAAAACTATTGTTTACATTATAATAGCTCCACATTTTCTTAATCAACAGTTGCCATACTGCTACTGACACCAAATTTTTATTTGCATGTTATAAAAGAAACAAACTATACTACAGTACCTGGAAGCGGACAGACACAACAGCCCCGCAGATCTCCTCGCCCACCATGAACTGCTCACCCAGCATGGCCAAGATCAGATTCTCCCAGCAGCGTGACGCCAGGCCTTTCCGAAGCCGGATGATCCATTTACCTCCACTCTTATTAGCATCATCCTACAACCCATCACAAAAAATTCTATGATCTGTCACTCAGAAGGATACATGCATGTGATCCAATGACCCTCACCTCCCACATGGGTTTGATTCCTTCCTTAAACAGGTGGAAATCACTGTGACCAGTCAGATCACCCGGTCGGATCATGTGACTATAAAAACGCCAGAACTGCTCCACCTACAAACACAGGGCAGCTGTTGAGCTGTCAATCACGTGGCCAACTGTAATGCGGTCTAACTTCACCCTGTGTTTGAATCTTGAATTACACGAGTGTGAATAAATACGTCAGTATGAGCAGTAGTTTACCGAAGCAAAGCTGCCGATCTGTTTAATGTTCTGTTCGTAGCTCTGTGTGCTGGCTGGCCGTCCTGGTGTGCGACGAGAATACCAGAACGTGTAGTTGTACTGAAGAGGGTGCTCACCGGCCCCTGGGACCACCGCCTGAAGATATAGAGCAGCTCATGGTTATATGAAACAGTTTATAATTTACACACGATTTCTTTCTGTCGGACTATTTATACCTTTCTCTTGGTAGTGTTTGAGTCCTTCTCCTCTTCATCATTTTCCTTCTCCCCGTCTTTCGGTGAGCAGTTGTCCTGGTCGTGATCTCCACTGTCATCATCTTTCAGGCTTAAAAGAAGACAAAACTGTCAATTCCGCTCTGCCACAATGCATCTAAAACATTTATTATGTTAAAAACAGTTATGTTTTTGCTCTTCAACTGAAGAAAAACGACTCCTTACATGCCATCATATACAGGTTGATACAGGTACATTTACTATGCTAGTTTTATACATTAGCTTTATAGGCAGGCATTTATATAATACAAGTGCACACTTTTTTCAGTGTACTTTTTGTAAAAGCAATTACATGTCTGAGAATTGTTATAAAGGACGTTATATTGTTAGGAAACTCGACTTTATAAGAGTAAGGACAGAGGCCCTGCTGTCTGAGTCTGCAGAGACGGACTGCACTACCTTATTTGACCCTACGCTTATAATGGTCAGCGGTTGCGCACGAAAAGTTTGCAAACAGAAAGCACGCTGCTTACGTTATACACGATTAGTTACAGTAGTTTGATTTTCTCGTGCCATGTATAGCGTGTTTCGCTTCTGCACAACCCCTCGCGTGTTTATGACCAGCCAGCAGCACCACATGTCACTCCAGCAGGCTGCAGAGAAGAGTTGGAGCCCGTGTCTCAGAGCACCTGCCCCCGCTGCTCACACACACGCGTTCCCGGTGATCCTTCCTCGGCCTGGAGGCCCTGCGCATGCAGCACTGGCTCTAGATTTGGTCATTTGCATGCTGTATTTACTGCATGCATTAAAACACAATCCATTACAAAATCCTAGGAGCCCAGTCGTGCAACTAAACATGGTGACCTCCCAGCTCATGCCAAAGCTTCTAGACACACCTCTTTTTCTACCCCCTCCTCTCTCTTTTCTGTCTCTGAGTTCAAGAGACGCTTGAAACGCATGCATTTGCATTCACGCACGACTAATCCCTGCTAACGTGCAGCGTCGTTGTGATTACTCACGCGTCAAATTTGTTGTTCATTATTTTCTAGGTGAGTGTCTGTATCCGCTCTCGCGCCGACGGCAGCCCCGTCAATTCCGCAGCAACGGCGGCGCGCGCTAGTGGTGGCAGCGGGCGCGCGCATCGCACCGTTGTGGGTGACGCGCACGCTGTACACTTGGTGGATATGTGTATTTAGTAGTAACGTATACAAAATTAAAATAAACTTTTATTTTAAGTTTAGTCTAATAAACACGTTGGTCAATAGCTAAAAAATATTTATCTAGGCTAGCACTATTTAAGTAAATTTTTATACCTCTCATTCTATTCTGGAAATAAAAACTTTTTAATAAAAACGACAGATTACCTACTTTAATAAAATTAAGTACATATATAATAAATAATAATAATAAAATTCACAAGTGTTTTTATGTAAACATATGAAGAGGTTTTTTTTTTTGAAAAACAGATTACGTTATTTTTTTTATTGTGTTTTATTATTAGTTAGATGTATTCTTTAGTTATTTTTTTACCTAGTCAAAATAACCGAACTGCAGTTTGATTGAAATTCATTGGAACGCACAATGATTTTGATTTTTTTTTTTTTATGGTTAAAAACAGAGTTATCAGTTTTTGCAAATGAACTCTTCAACATACATAAATAAATTTTTTTTTAAATGATTCTCAAAAAGTTAATGATCTAATAAAAGAAATTACAGCACTGGCATAATCAAATTTTTGGGGTCAAATAATGTTTGGTAAACTAAGTCACTGGGGAATAATAATGATGCCATATAATAGCATCCAAAATATATTTTTTTGTTTACATAAATATAAAATACTTTATAATAATAAAAATGTTGTTTATATATTAAATATATTTATATATAATATAAATGAATTTAATATAAATATATACATGTAAATCACTTTTAAATAACATATACAGCATGTGTGCATTCACATAATAAATATACACAGTATGCATATTATGTAAAGAAGACTTTTTGGATGGGAATAATAGTGATTTTCTAATTTCTTTTTAAATAAGATTGAATATAAATAATCAATTATTCATAGAAAAAAAAAAGTTGGTCATACATTTCAATTAAATGAGTGTAAAATAATTTGACATGTTTTAAGAATGTAAGAAAAGTAGATTCAAGTATTTAAATTAAAAATAATTTAATGAATCTTGCTACACACGTTACAGACACACGGGGAGGAAAGGGTCACAGCAGTGAATTTGCTTCACATAACGAGTCATTGTGTGGCGGCACCAGGCACAGGTTCAGGGTGGGCAGTGACGCTACAAGTTCGTCACTAGTGTGGCACTAACAGGCCTGCGGACCCTCACACACAGGCTATTAGCGCTCGCAGAAGGGGCCGACGGGGCAGCGACTGCGTGAGGGGCTCCAACTCTGCGGCACACTTCAGAGAGAGCTGGAGCTTCAGTAGAGCCGCCGAGCCTCCCACTTATTCAATCTACCCAGTCACCCAACCTTTGGCCAAATAAATCCCCCATCTTTATTCATCTTCTGCATCCTTATTCTCTCTCTCTCAGTATTTTCTAACAATAATTTTGTTTAATGTTTTTTTCCTCTCTTTTTGTTCAGTCTTTTACTGTAAATTTAAATATCATGATCAAGTATAAACTTGTGTGAATGTAAGCGTTTATATTGAATAACCACATGATAATATTTGTTTTTTTGGTTTATGTTTTTGATATTACATTTAATAAAAACACTTTAAAATGAAAAGGGCTTCTTAGTTATTATTTGTGACCCTGCACCACAAAACCAGTCTTGAGTCCCTTAGGTATATTTGTAGCAATAGCCAAAAATATACTGTATGGGTCAAAATGATCGATTATGCCTTTATGCCAAAAATCATTAGGATATTAAGTAAAGATCACATTCCATGAAGATATTTAGCAAATGTTCTATCATAAATATATACATTTTTGATTAATAATATGCATTGCTAAGAACTTCGTATTTAGATTTTTTTTGCAGTCTCAGATTCAACATATTCAAATGGTTGTATCTCAGCCAAATATTGCCGAATCATAATGAAAATTTCATTTATTCAGCTTCAGCTTAATAATTCCATACTAAATTTCAATTTAAAAAATGCACACTTATGGCGGGTTTTTTGGTCCAGGGTCTCATTAATTAGTTATTATTTTCACATTATTTTGCAACTTGCACAAATAACAAAGAACATCATAAATATGTAATCATTCTGAAAACAGTACATATTCATAGTAAATTATGTAACACTTGTAATAAAAATGTTAATTAATAATAAATATTATTAAAGGTATAATTCTAACTCAAAATTCTGATTGGTTGGCCACATTTAAAGTCGCTGTAAAAATCACACATTTGTAATTGCGATTAGTCTTTGTCAACTAATTCTGTTTAATTAGGACGTACTGGGGTCACATGACCCTGATCTGACATGTTTCTCAGGGAGCGTTTGTCACAACCACTGTGACAAATTCCTAAACAGGATATACCATTATTTTTCCACTGCTGGTGAGTTTTGGTAGCTGTCTGTGGTCAGTGATAGGCATTGATGTCTCCCATTAGGGTGGACAAGGCTCTACAGGGCAACACACTGCACACAGTCAGACTCCTGTCCTGAGGATGGAGGGCAAGACTTTCAACATGAGCATGTGATCCACTTCCCCAAACTATCGTCTCATCACAGAGACACAGGAGATCTGTGAGAGGAAAGCAAAAAAGATAACTAACTGTACAGGCAAATGAGCAATAATTATTTAGAAGGGTGGGAAAAAATATCTATATATAAATGTATATTAAATACGACTCTTATTTAATAATGTATTAGAAATAGACAAAATTTGATATATATCTTATGTGAACTTTCAACTCATGTGAAGCTTATTAATTTCAAATTAAAGAACTTCATAAAATGTATTTATGAAAAACAGTAAAAACCTACTTGAAAATAATATTTATTCATTAGTAAGTGTTATATGTAATTATTTCTACAAAATCATTGCCAATGACTTATTTCTGGATTAAAATCATCTTTTTTTCCAAAAGTGGCATATATTTACAATGTTAAAAACACACATAAAATACAAATAAATACATAAAATGT
>JAUMHR010000029.1:2901615-2912094 GCA_032361145.1 Enteromius fasciolatus
TACCTTATCTCGACATTATTAATTTAGCTACAGCCAATGAGAATGCATGTGGGTGGGGCGACACATGCAGCCCCGCCTCGATCTGCAGGCTGCAGCCAGGGGCTTCTCATCCTATAAAGCAATGCACGTATTCTGTCCAGTCGGTGGCGGTAATGCACCTACAAGAAGAAGAAGAATGACTGGTGATCCAGGAACATATTGTAACGTTACTTGGTGAAATCACATTCACCTTAGCGCCGCCGATGCTCTAAACTCACAAAAGCTGTGCTAACAGAGACTCCGATGTAGGATGGATGCCAGTTCATTCATCCCAGATCACGGTAAGGGTTGAACATTTTCTATATATTAGGTTTTAAACGCTCAATATAATATATATAATATATAATATATATATATATATATTTTTTTTTTATACAACAAATGTATTTTCTTACTCTCAGGACATTTTTGTAAATCAATGTGATATATGAGGTGGGTCAAAAGTAATCTAAAAGTTGTCTGATTATAAATGTGTGATGTAATGTATTACATTACTAAATGCAATTTTTGTTGTGTAATTTGAAATTAGTAACAGACTACAATTTGTAAGTAATCAACCCAACTCTGCCTGCGAATGGCCTGTAGGCTATTTGTAACTTTGTCTCCTGTTCTGGGCTGGATTAGTGCTTTTTTATTATTCTACATAGTTCAAAACCAAAATGCAGATTCTGTCACTCACACGATGAAACACTTGACGGTAGGCTACGTTGCGTTTTTCATTTAACAGTTCACGGCGGGTCTATTTTGATGTTTTTAAATGTAGCTTACGCTATGCATTACGCCGTGTTTATGTGGTTGCCAATCCAAAATAATAAAGGAGTTGTTACATGAACATGGACTTTATTCCACATGTAACCACAATCGTGTCTTTCTGTAACTGCAAACCGTCAGTTTCCGCCGCCTCTTTGTGATTTATTGCTGTATGGCATTAAGCCTACTTAATTTGCCGTGTTTCTATCTGAGGTCAGTAGAATAGTCAAAGGTTTGTCATTTTTTTATTTATTTTTTTTTTTTATTAAGAGCTTAACTTTAAGTTCAATCATTTGTATCAGAATGGGTCTATATAGGGTATATCTATCTAATCTAAATAAGGAAAATATTCCCTTTAATGGTGTTTACACCATGTTTTAAGACAATAAGGAACATAATAAACAAATGTGCGCAAGCATGGAGCAGATTGTGCAGTGTTGGATATCGTCAGAAAACAGGACTATCATTTGCACATTGCGCAAACAGACACAACCAGTTTAGTTCTTGCAGTCTCTACTAATGAGCTGATGAATGGAATCAGGTGTGTTAGATTAGGAAGACATACAAAATGTGCAGGGTAGGGAGTCCCCAAGCACTGATTTAGAGATTATCTTTTCATGTCTTCTTCAGGGGCCCGATATGTGGACAAGCACAGGACTGAGCTCATTCAGAGGGTCCAGAAGGTGATGCTGGTGACACGCAAGCTGCTATCAATGGGCAGGATCAATGTGGAGACATATTCGCAGATCAGGAGAGCTGGGACCAAACAGGACAGAATGAGAAGGCTTTATGAAGCACTGGATGAAGGAGGAACTGAAATTAAATCTGCGTTTTATTCTGCACTGATGACATGTGAAATAAACCTTACTTTACGAGGTACCACATAATATAATCTAATCAGAAGTTTACCAAGAACAGAAGTAAAGAAATGTGCCATATCATCCCTTAAAATACTTTATATTGGTCAAGTAAATGTATCTATTTCCTTCCCACCTTAATAGATTTTTGGACTATGAATGCTTGTTTTGCAGAAATTTCTCCATTCCTGACGGGTAAGTGTAAATGCTTCATCACTGATCTACCTTGTACGTGAAGAAGTTTCAATAATTTTGAAAAAACAAGGTAATAATACATTATTGATGCTGTCATCTTCAGAAGCCCAGTTTGTAGATAAGCACAGGTCTGAGCTCATCCAGAGGGTTACAGTGGTGACGCCAGTGATGGATGAGCTGCTGGCACAACACAAGCTCAATGATCAGAGATATACACGAATCAGGGGAGCACCAACCAACCATGAACAACTGACAGAGCTTTTTACTGCACTGGATGAAGGAGGAAATGAAGTGAAATCTGCCTTTTACTTTGCTCTGAGGAAGCATGAGCCACAACTGGTCTGTTACCTGGGTAAAGATCTGACGGAAAACAATTATTGAAAAATTAAAACAGAAGTGCTTAGAATGAACGCGCTCTCTCACTGACACTGTCACGATCTCAGTCAATGGACTTCAATTCCCATCATCCACTGCACTCATCACACGCTCACCTGCATTCAATTACACAAAGACTTCTCTTTGGTTTCCTCCTACATACCTCTTTGTCATTGTTTTGACTCTGCCTGTTTTTGACCATGTTTCCAAAAAAAGCTTTGCACATGGATTAGCGCATCTCTCGTCTTTTCTGCCTCATTACAGAATACTCTCCCGGGACAGGACAGGGCAGGAGATCATTTCTAGCTTCCATAGCCGAGATAGTACAAACTGGAGGTTCATGGATGGCCTCCTTGGCTGGGACAGGACTAGGCAAAAGTTCATACATGACCTCCATGGGCAATTCAGGACAGGGCAGGAGTTCAGATTGAACTCCTGGGTATCCTGCCCTGTCAAGTAATAAGGGTATCCTGTCCTGTCACATCTATGGTGGTCCTCTATGAATCCTCGTCCTGCCCTGTCACGGCTATGGGGTCATTTGTGAACTGTCTGTTTGTCCTGTCACAGCTAAGAAGGCTGATGAGTGGACACTGACTCTTTTGGAGGTTCTGCAGGGATTGCCGACGCATCTGGAGGCTCTACAATGGTATCAACAGTGAACTGAGAGAGTTCAATCTCTTTGACAGTAACATACCTTGCCACTACCTTGAGAGGCTCTCGTGATAAGACTCTGGATGATCAGCTGAGATGTGACGTGACTCCGGAGAAACAACGGTGAAGTGATGTGACTCTGTAAAATCAGCAATGACTTGACATGACTCTGGAAGATCAGGTAATATGTGACTGGACTCACGATCAACTGTGACTTGACTTGGTTCAGGAATGGCAGCTGAGACCTGATGGAACATTGTTGGAGCTGGCATTTTGTGAGTGCAAACTGGTACGTCTGCCACTCGTTCCTCCTCTACAACAGCCACAGTGAAAGAAGAGCCAACGCTAGACAGACCAGACAGCAGTCTAAGAAAAAAAGTGAGGTCAGTCCACAGCAAACGTAATCCGGAGGGGCGAGACAGAAATAATCCAGACAGGGTACAAACAGTGTCCAAGATGGCAGGCAAAGAGTAAATCCAGGAACCAGGCGGAGATCAGAACATAGGCGAATCTAACAAAAGACAAACTATAAACAAACTAAGAAACAGGGAATGGCTTATGCAGAGCAGGTAGCGCTAGAAGAGTGCTAAACGCAGATCAATACTCGGTGTGGAACTGAAGTTGAACCTGTTAATTATGGTGTTTGTGTAATTGAATGCAGGTGAGCATGTGATGAGTGCAATCAGGTGTGTGTGTGTCACCAGTGCAGTGGATGATGGAAGTCCAATACAACATCGGTGTGGTAAAAGAATCAATGTTGTGAGGGAGTAACATCTGTTGGTGAGTGAGCGGAAGTCCATGGACTGAGATCGTGACAGACACACATTAAGCATTAAGTTGCATTAAATGAATAAGGACCCTTTCTTAATGCTTAATATCTTCTATAACAATCAGTGACTTGTTTCATGTTTCCTTTAGAACACAGCCCTGAGATTCTTAAGTACAAGTCTTCAGTCACAGATAAATGTACTTTTGTGACAGAGTATAAGCTCCTATCTGATGAACGTGTGGAATTGGCTGCCCGTTATACTGAACCAGTGATCATTCAGAAGAGCAAAGAGCAAACCAAGAAATTCTATCATAAACATGTGAGGTCTGTGGATGCTTCTGGACCATTTCAACTGTTATCAAATGACAAGAATCATAGCATCAGAATAGACCAGCTGTTCAGTCCTGACTGTGATGGAAGTACACCAAAATCTGTGATTCTCAGTGGAGATTCTGGAAGAGGAAAATCCTTCATGTTACAGAAGATCATGTTGGACTGGGCATCTGGAGAACTTTTCTATGAAACCTTTGATGTTATTTTTCTTTTAAAGTTTGATGAGCTAAAGTGTATTTTTAATAAGATGTGCTTGAGTGCACTCTTGCATTGGAATAGCACCTTATCAATATTTAATATCCGTAAGATACTGGAATTAACACCAGAGAAAGTCCTCATCCTCATTGACGGAATGGATGAGTTCTCATTCTATCCAGATGTTCAAATATCATCTCCCACTAATCCATCTCAGAAAGCCTTACCGATGGACACTCTTAGGAGTCTGCTGAATGGACAGCTCCTGCCTGAGTCTTTTTTGCTGGTTACCACCAGATCAGGTGCTGCTACTGTGATGAATTTCCTCAAGGGTCCTCAGCGTTTTACTGAGATTGTGGGCTTCTCTGAGAGGGGGGTCCAGGAGTACTTCCAGAAGTTCTTTCAGGATGAGCAGCTCTTCAGGAAAACATATGAGAGCATGAAGATAAATGAAAGACTCCTGATTGCTTGCTCTGTGCCTTTGATGTGTTGGATGATCTGTTTTTGTCTGAAGAAATACTTTACAGATTATGATCATGTGACGAGAGAACTAAAAACAACTACCTCCATTTATGTGCAGTTTGTATCCACTCTACTGGAGCATCATGACCAGAGTCAGTCTGTCCTCAGGAGTCTGGGTCAGCTAGCAGAGGAAGGGATGCTGGATGAAGAAGTCTTATTTGACAAGGATACTGTGTTCAAGCAAGGTTTAGATGCTGATAGTAGCCCATTCCTCCATAAAGAACAAAGCATTCCTGAATATAATGTGAAAACAATGCTCAAGTTTATGCACCTCAGCTTTCAGGAGTTCTTCATGGCTCTTTATTACATGTTTCTGAATGAAGAAGAGTCCCAGAGAAACATCAGAGACATCTTAACTGCTGAGAGAGCGAAAGATAAACTATCAAACTCCATCGCGTCATTTCTTCTGTTTCTCTGTGGCCTCTCTAGTGGAGACACAAGCAGCTCATTCTTTGAAAAGCACAACTGGACTGTGCCATATATCATAAGAAAAGAGATGGAGAGCCTAATCCTGGAACTTAAAGATGAAGATATATTGTTTGTTCTCCACTGCCTGTATGAGCTCCATGATGAGGAGTTTGTGAGGAGAGCTTTAGGAGATTGTGTATTCATGGATCTGTCTAACATTTCTCTGAGGAGCACAGACTGTTGGGTGCTGCTGTACTGTCTTCAGTGCTGTCCACACATCAGAAACCTGGACCTCATGTACTGTGATTTAACAGCTGAGAAACTCAAGATTCTTCAGTCAGCGCTCTGTATGTGTGAGACTCTAAGGTCAGTGTGTTTGCATCAAGAAAAATGCATGTTTTACTTAAATATTTTTTATGAATAATTTGTCCACCAAATCTGTAATTTATATGATAAAGCATTTTAAAAGTGATTAACGGAATAATATCAGTTTAGATTCTGCTGTAAAGCAGCTCTAAAAAACAATAGTGTCATTATTTAGCTGAAGTTGGTTCAGTGTTAGTTTACTTCAGATTAATTACAGCATGAAGTTACTCAGTCAGTTCAATATTGAATGAGTTCAGTTCTAATATGACTGCTGAATGCAGTATGTATTTAAGTGTACACTAACTTGTATTCAAGGTGTAGGAAAATACTTTGGTTCACTTTCAAAATAATATTTGGTTTTGACTCAAGGTGTCAGCGATGATGTAGTTTAGACAGACTGTATCAAACATCTAATACAGCTATATAAAATATAAAACATTTTGCCTGAATATAATAATGTTTAAATTGTTTAAATACATTTTCTGTGCTTCTGACTCTACTGTATACTGTAGAATTGAAGAGGATGAATACAGTGCTGACAATCCCAAATGGCTACTTCACCTGTCAATCACTAATGGAGAAGTCTTGTAAGAAACTATTGCAAAATAATTCTCTTTTAACAATAACAATAATTGTATAGTTTGCAGCTATCCTTTGTATTGAGTGTATGATGTGGTTATCACATGTACATCTGTGTTTCATTCTACTTCAGGTTGTCTTTGAGCTTCTCAAGGAAGAATCCATCATTTCCAGCAGTGTTAAACATCACTCTTACATGTCCACAGTCAAAAATATCCAGCACTGACTGGACACTCTTCTTACAGAGACTCAGCAAGGCAGAAAAATTATCAGATGAGTAAGAACAATATTAATTTCACTATTACTCTATTAATCTAATCAGTGGATTTGCTGTTATTCGTAAATTTTTATGTTCAAATATATTTTTTCCAGCTCTTTATCTCTTGATGAGCATGTTAGTTTGCTGCTGTCCTCTTTTCGCTCTGTGGGTTTGAAGACGTTGGATCTGAAGCTGGTCAGTCTGAATGAGAGCTGGGCTTCTGAGATCATTTCATTCGTCCAGACCTGCACCAGTCTACAGAAGCTCAGGTAAGAGCGTTTGCATTCATTTATGTAATTGCTTTCTTCTCAAGGAAAAGTGGTCCCATAACCTTTTTGCACACTGTAGTCACACAACTGTCATGAATGTGCCAAAGAGAGCTAGACAAAATGTTTAAATAAATAAAGGCAACAATATTTATTTTTTCCTTATTTCAAACTTTTGTATGACTTCAGATCGCTAGGACATAGATTTTAAGACTGAAGCTCCATTGAAATTTCGCTCTATGCAGAATACTTATTATTGTATTTATACGATTCATTGCCAAGTCTACATAAATTACTGGACAGGTTGGAAAGATTTAGTAAGATATCTGGCTATAAAATACATTTTCTTAAAAGTGAGCTAATGCCAATCAATGCAACTGCCAAATGTATTTCTTTCAATTCAATCCCGCTTAAGGTTACCACAAAAAATAAATAAATAAATAAATTTAGGAATCTGGGCTACACATAATTACAAAGATCTCTATAAAGCTAACTTCCTGCCCTTGATAGAAAATCTGAAACAAGATATCAAACGTTGGGATCTACTGCCTCTAAGTGGAAGAATTAATACTAATGAAAAATGATTAAACAAATCTATTCATCATCAATATGACAACTACATGTGATTGTGCAAGTCAAGGTAGTACACCGGCTCCACTGGTCAAAGTTTAGGCTAAATTCCGACCTGAGCTAGACCCTATTTGTAACTGATGTAGACATCTTACATATGTACTGGACATGTCAGAATCCGTATAACTTCTGGAAACTTCTGGTAAAGGGTTGGGTTGGAATATGTTGGTGTCATTTTATTATTTCTTGTATATTATAAAATCTTAAAATAAACCGATCTTGTTCAAAAAAGACTGAAGCTCCATCCAGTCCTTATTCATTGTAATTGCGATTAGCTATTTCTTTCAAAACATGTCCTTTGGTGTTAATTGGAAAATCAGGTTTGAAGTGTTCATGATGATTGACAGGATTATTTATTAGATCCTCTACATTAAAATGCAACAATTCCACTTTTCTACATCATATAATGTCTCTCTCTCTTTCTTTCTGTGCAGCAAATTGAAGAATCACTGTTATAAACATTAATTGCTGTGAAAATATTGTCATTTTACAAAACACCTTTTAAAGTACATTATTGTGAACACTGATGATATTTGTGTATCTTCAATATTGTAGAGTCAGTGTCACTGGATGGCTTTTGAAGGAGGGACTCACGTTACTGAAGAAATCACTGACAGATCGACAATGCACTCTGATCATTGAAGGGTTTGTGTGCTGCTCAATATTTATCACCCCGCCAGAAAATTATTAGTTGAGATACTGCCCTACAATTTGTGACACAGTCATCACAATGGCAAAAACAACATTGTTGTCTTTGCTTATTTTGTTTACTCCATCTTTATCAAGGTGGATATGCAGGTAGGTCTGACCAGTGCAAAAATAAACACTTGAGTAGCAGCTGTAATGAGAAAATGGAGATTCACTTTAAACCAAAGGTTTTGGAAAAGCTGGAAAAGTTAGATGATGTTTTTTTCTAGGGTTGTTCCGATATCGATACTAGTATCGATAATGCTGCCGATACCACAAAAAAATCTGCCATCGGTATCAGCGAGTATATGAGTCCACATACCGATCCAATACCAAATCAGTTCTTCTTCGCTGCTCAGAATGCAAACACAGGAAGTTGTGTCGTGTTGCCACAAGGAACCACTGTTTACAGCAGCAAAGAAGTACAAACATGCAAGTATGTCCGCTGTTTGGTAATATTTCAGGCTTGATCAACCAGCCAGTAAAACAGTGACATGTATTATATGTCAAGCTGCAATTTCAAGGGGTGACACAAGTATTAGCAACTTTAAAACAACAAACTTAATAAAGCATTTGAAGACGCGTCACCCCGTAGAACACGATGGTTACACAAAAGGTAGGACAGAGAAGGACGAGGCGTGCCAGACGCAACAAACATTGGAGGCTTCATTCAAACGAAGAGAAAAGTTTTCACAAGACAGCCAATGAGCAATAAAGATAACCAACAGGATTATCGAGTTTATTGTACTGGACGACCAGCGTCAGTGGTCGAAAACGTGGGATTCAAAAGGATCTAAAAATGCGTTTGCAGCAAGATGTGGCTACGAGGTGGAATAGTACTTTTTATATGGTAGAGAGTTTACTTGAGCAGAAGCGGACGATTTCAGCATACAGAGCTTATCCTGAACTGCCAGCCACTTTGACACCTCGTCTGTAGTGGAAGTGATCCCCTCAGTTACAGTTCTAAAACGGCTGCTTGCTCGGGAGAGCCAGGAGGACACTGGTATAAAAACAATGAAAACCACCCTTCTTGACGCCGTCAAGAAATGATTCGCAACCATCGAGGAAGAGCCCTTGTATGCAGTTGCAACTCTCTTGGATCCACGTTTCAAAAATAGGTATGTCTATTAAAAAAAATGTTCATGTCCATATTGATTATTGTCATTGCCATATTGAGTATATCAAGTTCACTTATGTATTATTTTAAATTGTACTGTATAAATGCTATTTTAAGGTGGTTGTTTTTTTGTACCTAATAATTTAATAATTACAGATGCATTAAGTTTGTGACCAAACTAAAGGCTGCTTTGAAGGAGGTTATTTATTTGTTACATGTATTTATTTTTGTATTATTATTTCTTTCAGATACTTCTTAAGTGAAGACAACATCAAACATGCAAAGGATGCTCTGACAGTAGAAATGGAGAAAATTGAGAAGTCTACAACTGTAGCAGAGACAATAGCAGAAAACCCCAAGAAATTGCCACAAATGGAAGTGCAGGTAGGGGGGCAGCAGCAGTAGAGTAGCTTGAAGGGCCTGTTTGAGAAAATCCTGCAGGAGCATGATGAGGAACATGGTGCAGGTACTACAAGCACACGTTTTCAACTTCAGACGTATATTATGGAGCAAACTATCTCACACTAAGACAGCCCATTCCAGTACTGGGTAGTTGGTTTCCCACTCTGGCTGCCACTGCTGCAAAGTTTCTCTGCACCCCTGGTACTAGTGTGGACAGTGACAGACTGTTTAGCACAGCATCTTATTTCTAATATTGTGGATGCAAGGAGAAACAGGCTGGGAGGAGAGAGAGCAGAAATGCTCATTCTCCTGATGAAGAACTTGCCATTGTTATTGAAATTGTGAGCAATACTAAGTTTCCACAGCAGTGTTACCTAGTTTAAGTTACTTGAAATATTTATATTTTCATTCTGAGTTTAATACTGCTCTTGTTGAATCTTAACTTGTTCAGTTGAGGTTTATTTTTGTATTCTATTACTCAAGTCTATTATTTTCCTACATTGTGGCTGCACTTACTTCGGACTAATTCTAATTACTAATTCGGACAGTCGGAAGACCGTATGGCCATGCACACGTCACAAGTGACTTTGTTTGCGGTGGTACATGGCGCGATTCTCAGTGGCGCTGACATGTTCGTCTTTCTTCTTCTGTGGATTTCTTTTTTAGCTTCTGATTGGTCATTTCCAGTTTGCTCAACAAATCGGCTCATTCAACAGCACACACGGCACGCTTTTCTGCTCCTCTCGTAATTTTTCACAAACGAAGAGAAGTTCAGCCATGAATGGCGTAGTTCGGCGATACCGTTGAATAGAGGGGCACGAGATGACTCGGATGACGATCGTAATCAAGGTAAAGACCATTATGACATGCAAGACACGTACAGTAGCGGTATTAACATTAAGTGACATGGCATCTGACGCACGGAAGCCACTGGTGCATGCTACTGCTCAGTGACACTTACGGTTTTCTGTGACATATGCCGATTGAATGTGTCATTGCTGAAAGTGTCACTGCTCCCGCACCTTCCGTGCGTCAGATGCCATGTCACTTAATGTTAATACCGCTACTGTACGAGTCTT